>JAJMLU010000506.1:0-35383 GCA_030569835.1 Pichia sp. NRRL Y-27261
CATCTTCAACATCTTCAACATCTTCAACATCTTCAACATCTTCAACATCTTCAACATCTTCAACATCTTCAACATCTTCAACATCTTCAACATCTTCAACATCTTCAACATCTTCAACGTCATCCGCCACATCGTCATCCGCCACATCGTCATCCGCCACATCGTCATCCGCCACATCGTCATCCGCCACATCGTCATCCGCCACATCGTCATCTTCACTTTCATCGATATCAACAATCTCATCAACAACACTTCCTTCATCTTCCACTACAGCCAGCTCTGTCTGCTTTTATTCCCCAACAGCGGCATGTACCGCAAACCCATTGAATTCAAATGCACTTCCATCGGCAAGCGTGGATTTCCCTCGGGCAGTTAAGATTTCCGATAACTACTACAATGTCACAATCCACTTCAGCGTCGATCTTAACTATGATGTTCAGTACGTTGAGAGTATTCTTTTCCAAGGCTTGACTCCAAATGGGGGAGATGTTTACCTATACGACAGCCACTATGATGCTACTTCCGATTTACCATCTCCATATGACTGGTACTATACTGTTGAAATGTATGTTGATGACGATAATTGTCTTCCATTTATTACCATTCAATACAACATCAACCATATACCAAGTGTCGTGAACTATGCATACGATTATCAATTTGCCTGCAACCTTGACAATAATGGTGACAACCAGCAATATTTCCCAAAGTACTGTTTGGCACCAACTTCGTGCGCATCATCTAGTTCATCATCTAGTTCACCATCTAGTTCATCATCTAGTTCACCATCCAGTTCTTCATCTAGTTCCTCATCTGGTCCATCATCTATCTCCTCATCCAGTTCACCATCTAGTTCCTCATCCAGTTCCTCATCCAGTTCCTCATCCAGTTCCTCATCTGGTCCATCATCTATCTCCTCATCCAGTTCCTCACCCAGTTCCTCATCTGGTCCATCATCTATCTCCTCATCCAGTTCCTCATCCAGTTCCTCATCCAGTTCCTCATCCAGTTCATCATCTAGTTCCTCATCCAGTTCACCATCTAGTTCCTCATCCAGTTCCTCATCCAGTTCATCATCTATCTCCTCATCCAGTTCACCATCTAGTTCCTCATCCAGTTCCTCATCCAGTTCCTCATCCAGTTCCTCATCTGGTCCATCATCTATCTCCTCATCCAGTTCCTCATCTATCTCCTCATCCAGTTCACCATCTAGTTCCTCATCTGGTCCATCATCTATCTCCTCATCCAGTTCCTCATCTAGTTCACCATCTAGTTCACCATCTAGTTCACCATCTAGTTCACCATCTAGTTCATCATCTAGTTTACCATCTAGTTCACCATCTAGTTCATCATCTAGTTCACCATCCAGTTCATCATCCAGTTCCCTATCCAGTTTTTCATCGATATCAAAAATTAGCTCATCATCTAGTCCTCCAGTTAGCTCATCATACATCTCCTTATCTAGTTCAGTTAGTTCTTCAGTTAGTTATTCACCCACATCTTCATCAACTACATCAACTACATCAACTACATCAACTACATCAACTACATCAACTACATCAACTACATCAACTACATCAACTACATCAACTACATCAACTACATCAACTACATCCACTACATCAACTACATCAACTACTTCGACTACTTCGACTACTTTGACTACTTTGACTACTTCGACTACTTCGACTACTTCCACTACTTCAGGTACAAGTGAAACATCTAAGACATTGACTACAATTTATGTCACTTCTACATCAAAGTCTGAGACTCTATCCATTAGTAGTTCAACCAGCATGACAGAATCATTAACAATTGCAATTTATTCTGGTGGTGCTAACAGTCCAAGAAACAGATATGATTCAACGTTGAAAACTTGTATGATGGGTTTAATACTATTGTTGATCTAGTAGTACCTTATTTTTTTACTAACATACTGGTTTATGATACAGTCCAATCAATCCAGAACTTCAATATTTGATTTCAATAATGTTTTCTATAACCTTTTATCAATTCACCTTCGTCAATATTTTTAATTATTATTTTCTCATTTACATTTTCATGACCTTGACTTCGAGATTCTGAAACTTTTATACATTTGTTATGATATCCAATGGCCAACAGCATCTGTTCTTTTTTTAAACTTTTGTTGATTTAATACCATTTTTATATACTCCGTCTTTATAATTATACTTAATACACAGAATCGTTATATGCAACAAACCACCTAAACTTATTTAACATGCGGTCAAGATTATTTCGAACCATTTGAATATCCTACAGACAATTAACGCTATTAAAATAGGATTTAAATTGCGTAAACACAGATCTCTCAATGTTTGAAAAACACACGCGTTCTTCAAAATTTGTTTATATTTCGTCGAAATTCGCCGAAAGTTTCTACCCGATCTAGGATATGATGTCTGATGTCCGATGGTTTTTAAGTGAGCCAATCTTTAGATCAGTTACAAAAAGAAACAGCAATGGGGTCAAATATTGCAGAAACTTATTTCATCATGAGATTTATGACACTTTGTGGAGAAATCACAGAATTGTTAAAATTACCATCTTACAAATTCTTAATTTTCAAGAGTGATTGTGATGAAGATCTTTCAACGGCAATTTCACAATGGCTGACGAGAATAAAAAACTTTATAACTAACAAATGCGAAGTGTTTGACGTACGTAAAGCTGTACGTCAAATATTTGCTGAAAAAAAGTTGGAAGAGTTGAGTGGACCTCAAAAACTTAGACCATCAATCATTTCCATAAATGGACACATAACCGAAAACAGTGCAGACATTGAATATGTTATGAGATGTGAATTATTGAAGATACTACGACTTGTTGGTTATCACGATGTTTTGGAAGTTGTTTATAAAATGTATGATAAAAAGAAGGACAAACGGCTAGATTTAGTGCTGGCGTTAGCTGGCGTGAAAAAATTTGGTTTACAATTTTGTCCTTTAGAACACGGTCTGTATGTAATTAGATATTCACTTGAGAATCATTTTTAGAATATGAGGCAAACTGTGAACTTTCCATGTTTTCGGTTTAATGGTAAGTGCAATTATTTTAGTTTTGTGTCTTAATATCCGGTTATAATGAGGCATGAATTCATACTAGCGGTATGGACTGCCCGTTGCAGATTTCCAATTTAGATAGGTTCATAGTCTTGCATGCCAATCAAGGAATAAACCATGCCCAAATTCCAACAGCCAGCATAATAAACGCCTGATATATTGTACAATCATGCATAAATCATAAATCATGAATCATAAAATTTAGTGAAGTCTTGTGGCCTGTGTTTTATTATTTAAAAGGAGGCCCCAATTCCAATCACGTTGTATTTTTCATGCTTAGTTTTCTTTAAGATAAGACATATACAACGAGCCATTAGGAAATCAATATGCCTGAAAGTGTTGCAGATAAGTATTTTATTAAAGAATTTCTGAGAATTTGTGAATCCATTACTAAATCAATAGAATCAGGAAGGAACTCGAATTTAATATATCAAGAGGGGTGGGTCACTAAAAATAAATACAATACATGGTTAAGTAATATCCATACATTCATTATAGACCAATTTCAGTTATTTGACTTGAATGTCGCTGTACGAAAAATACTCTCTGAAAAAAAGTTTGAAGATTTAAGTGGGCGCCAAAGAGATGCAAAATCATCCATTATTATAAATAACCGTGAATCTAAAAACAGTGCCGATATAGAGTATCTAATGAAAAGTGAATTATTAAAGATCTACAAACTAGTTGGATACAATATTGTATTAGATGGAGTTATTGAGACGTATGATAGAAGGCAGGACAAAAGTATTGATCAGGTATTAAATTAATTAATGCGACAAGGTATGGTATAAAAATTGCACCTTTAGAACATGGTCTTTATCTAATCAGGTACTCAATTAACAATCATTTTTAGTTTTGGATAGTTTATTTACATTTCGTATTAATAATAAGTAAAATAGGCGTGTTAAACTAGTGGATTTACATGAAAGGAGATAACAAATTACCATCAATCCACATTGGATGGTTTAAGATATAAAAATAGGTGTATGAGAAGGAGAAAGATATACTTATTTAAGATTTGATAAAGAATAATTGGATGGACTTGTTAAGCAGATATAATAATTAATGTATTGAAAAAGAAGGTAGAAGATTCTAAAGTCCAAACAATTTGATAATTAACAATATTACTTTTTATTTTAGATGATTTGAGTTGAGGTGAGAAAAGAATTTAAATTTCTATAGTAAAGGTGAATTGAACTAATTGTCGATTGGGGTAGCACCGAAACCATTGTGGTTTCTGTACATCAAGATACCATTATCACCTTCAACGAATTCACATTGTCTTAAAGATTTCCAGAGGGTGACAAACATGTTTTCATCAGAGTATCTGTAATCGTCACCAACGAACTTCTTGATTGCATCAGTTGCCTTTCTAGCATTGTAGAATGGGATTCTAGAAACATAGTGATGTAAAACGTGAGTTTCGATAATATCATGGAAGAAGAACCAACCAACGAAACCGAATTCTCTGTCGATAGTTGCAGCAGCACCTCTTGCGAAATTCCATTCGTTATCTTCATAATGTGGTAAGGTGATATCAGTGTGTTGTAAGTAGGTTAAGAAGACTATCCAGTGGTTGACTAAAAGGTAAGGAATGAACCAATGAACGAGCATGTTGAAACCACCAAAGATTTGAGCCCATTGGTAAGCGACATAAGCGACAATGGCAATACCGATATCAGAGATGACGATGTACCAGAAATCTCCCTTATCGAAGATTGGGGCAACAGGGTTGAAGTGAGAAGCGTAGAATTGTTGGTACCATTTGTCTTGTAATTCAGGGTGTGGTTGACCAGTTGCATCAATCATAAGATAAGTTTGGAAACCGACAACTTGTTGGATAAATAAGGTAATGATGGAGGAAATTGGGGAATCTGCGGTAACTTCAGCTAAAGTGAGGACTTCTCTCTTCTTCTTCCAGTCCTTAGTTCTTGGTGGAACGAAGACCATATCCTTGTCGATGTGACCAGTGTGTTGATGGTGCTTTCTGTGGGAGAATTTCCATGAGAAGTATGGGTTACCAGTGTATGAATGTAAGATCCAACCAACGAAATCGTTAACCCAACCGTATTCAGAGAAGGCTTGGTGACCACATTCGTGAGCCAGAATCCAAAGACCAACCATTGGGAATGATTCGATGATGGTGTAAGCAGTCCAAGCGAAAAATCTCAAAGTCTTTGAAGGGATCATTGGAATGTAAGTGTTGGCGATGTAACCGAACAAGATCAAGAAGAAGATATCACGGAAGACAAAGGACAAGGACTTGACAAGGTCACGCTTGAAACAGTCCTTTGGAATGACACTGATAAGTTCGGCAATGGTGTAGTCTGGAGCCTTGAACTCGCCACCATTGAGATTCTTTGCATAAAGGTTTGGTGTAACCTTGTGTTTTGTTGTTGCAGAAGGGCCTCTTTTTGTGGCAGAGGTTGGGTTTTCCACACTAGTGGTTGCTGCTGTTGCGGTAGCCATGTCTGGGTAGTGCAGAAGTGGTTTGGAAGAGGAGAAGAGAGAGAGAGAAGACACGTAGAGGGCAACCACAGGGAAGAAACAAGACCGCAAATGAACCATTAACCATTGACCCATTTGCAATTCATGCAGCTAGTGCGGCCAATGAAAATTTGCCAGTTGCCAGTCGCCAGTCGCCAGTTTTCCAGGGACCTGTCAAATTTCGCTTTTCTTTTCTTTTCTCATAATATTAATCTCGCGAGACACGACAAACGGTTGGGTCGGGGCGATCGCTGCAACATCCCCTCTGTCGTGGATCCACGGGGCCCCCAGACACCACGTCAATCGGTTGATCTGGCAGGTACTGGGGGCCAGGGGGCATACAGCGGCGACACATGCTGTGTACACACTGTTACAACCCCCCACGGAGAGCGGTGTGCTGCCATATCAGACGTGGCACCCCCACAGCACCCCCAGAACACCCCGCCAGGCCCGACCCAACACCCGGATCGCCCAAAGAGGAATGTGAGCCGACGTTTCAGAGCGTCGCAAGCGGCCGTTAGCCGAAACCGCTCCCTCGCCGTTTTAGTGTTGTCCGGAGAAACTTCGCTGCCGAGGTTTTTCCTTTTTGCTAGCACGGAGCACGGAGTAGATCGTAGATGGATTTTTACTATTACTTTTACTTTAGGTTACATGTTACACACACGCATGCACGATACGCTATATACACTACACACAAGCGGTACACTATTCCGACGTGTACCCCTCGTCTCTCAACTGCTGGTCCACCTTCATAGCAATCATACCGACCCGCTCGTTACCAATGAACTCTCCCTTATGCGAGAATATGTGGTCGGCAGGTCTCAAAAGCGTGATACCGCAGAATGAACACCAGTGGAATCTAGGGTGCACACAGAACCCCTCGGGCTGGGCATACGCTTTGCCGTCTCCTCTTGGCAAGAACCGGTAGTTCATGAAGTATGCCCGTGGATACGACGATCCGTACCCCCGACGACTGGTCACGTGAATAACGCACAGGATCAACAACACGTACTCTTCTGGAATCTCCATTCTGTCTGGACGCTGTTGGTCCATCCTCTCCTGGAATATACGTATCGATCGCTTGTGATTGTTTCATCGACTGTAATCTAGTTGCTGAAACTCTAGGCGACGATTGTCTCTCCCTAGCGTCGTTTGAATTCGGACGGTTGTTATTGTTATTAACGTTATTGCTATTACCATTACCATTGCTGTTCTTTCCTTGGGGACTGTAATATAGTGAAGAATCATTGGCGCCACCATTTCTCAATTTAGATGAAAGTGAGCTAGATACACCGTTAAATGCACTGCTAGTGGTGGATTTTGGTGCCGACTGTTTCGCAGGAGCTGATGATGATAACGAGGCCAACGTCTTAGTGTCGTGCTTGGTTTTATAATTGGGGTTGATTCGGCAATAACAACCTTTGGCAGGCTCATAGGCGGTGCCCCTTCTGCTGCTTTGGATATCACGAGTTCAGTAAACTTAGGAAGTTGCGGAACAATTGCCGACGCCGGAGGTGCGGTTGTTGGTGGTGGCAGAGGCGGTGCAGGTTGTGGTTTCAATGTTGGTGATTCTAAAATTTCAACTACTTGCCTAGGTTCGTTCTTAGGTTTTTTCTTCAACCTTATTAGTTGGAGTTATATTTTTCACAATAGATATGTTTTCAGCTAATGTCTTAGGCATAGTAGGTGTCGTTCTTTTAGGCGCCGGCTGTTCTTCAGGCTCCAAAGCATGCTTCTTACTTCCTCTTTCAACAAAATCTTGGAATAACAACGGCTGTTTAAGCTTCTCTGAACGCAGGGAAATATCATTCCTCGACAAGAAACGAGAGTAAACATTCTTCAAAACGTCAGTATTGAAAGGGCATGATTTTTCAACACATCTGTTCACTTCTAAGATAACCGTAGACATCAAATCTTCACTATTTTTGTCACTTAGTTTATTTTGAAAGATTTTAGCCCATGTTAACACACCCAACAAATCCAAACGACTATTTTCTAAATTATCCCAGTCATTCATAGTCCGTTGTAAAGATGCAATCATATCAACATCTGCACCAATGGATGATGTATCGTTCCATTCAGAAGAGACAGGATACCCGTAAATGATCTTTTCTGGTTCTGCAAGTTCGAGTCGTATTTCCCTGGTCAGTCTACTATTAATGATCTTCTTGATAAGGAAGATGACAATCGGTAGTGATAAACTACTGATCCTCGTACCTTGTCTAATTCCCAATTGCATATACACATTGTTGACAAGTGGAGTATCATCATATGACGATAAGCTAACTGATGCCCGAAGCCCTGAAAAGTTCAATTCCGATAAGATGGCAATCAAAATGATATTCACAAATCCAGTCATATCTCTAATCAATAATTCGTCAGTCACCCATTCGTCATCATATTTGAAATCCATATATTCTATTGACAACCCGTTGGTGAAAGTTGTTCGATTTTATCCACTAACAAGATCTTGCTTGCCATTTTTTGAAAGAATGAATCAACCACCCTTAATGAAATCCCCTTTTCAACTTCCATTCGATAGAATATTATGTTCTTTCGGCACATACACTAAATTTTGCTCTTGTAAGTATCTGCCGACTAAACTGAGAATAAATTGAGATTTATCTTTGAGGCATTGAAAGACAATTTTGGCCTCCGCATTGGCTGCCGATAATCAACAGATTCCTCCTTCTTGACAAATGCTGGCATCACTGTTGTGTCTGACTCGTTGGGTCTTTCCTTTGGTGTGTATGACCGACTTACTGAACAATCAACCGTCCAGTTTGTCCATGTTTCCAAATTAACTCTCCACTATTTATCGAAAAGAGGTAAAATTGCATTTAAAAAAACATCAAAAAATTATGTGCGCAGCAACGCTACAGCGTGATCCATGCCGGAATTTATGTGGCCAGTGAATTTACATTTCTCAAATGCTTTATCAATACACGATTTAGAACTATAAAATTGCTATATAAAGGAGAGAAGGAGGTATTTGTTTGGAAACAAAATATAGTATTAACATTAAATTAAGAATTATCGATAAACTATTCGAGTTCATCGTCGATTTCCTTCTCTTTGTTTCTTTGGATAACTGCTTCTCTGATTTTATCACTTAAAGCAGTTGTAGCCGCAGACTTGGAGGAAGGTAGATGTTCGACACTAGAAGCAGTGGATACTGCATCAGAGTCTGGCATTTGGTCTGGGAAGACAGAGACATGGGCAAGGTTTGGTAGCTTACCTGAATCATTTTCACCATCGAAATTGGAGAAACCAGAATAATTAGAGTTGGATCTACTTAACGCAGGAGTAGTCGCATCGCTGGATTCTGCAAATGATCTAGCTCTTGATCTTGATCTCGAACGGGATCTGGATCTGGATCTAGATCTTGAGTCAATAATTTCTTGTTCATATTCAACTTGATCTTTAAGTTTGTGTAAGTACTTTTCATTGAACTTCTTGAAAACCTTTGGACCCAATTCATTGATGACTTCAGTAACTTCAATAGAAAGTTTCTTTCTTTCTTCCTTAAGTTCGTTCAATTGTTCAGATGATGATGAAAGTGCTAAAACTAATGGTTCGATGGATTTGTAGATATCCATACCAACTTCACCCATTCTGAATGCAGAGTAGGTAGTACCAACCAAGAGCGCCCACGATGAACAGAAAACAAACAGAACACCAAAGATAGAAGAACCGATCCATGGGAAGAGGGAGTAATGATAGACGATGTAGACACTTAAAGTAGAGTAAATGAAGTAACAGACTGGAGCAAAGAATAACGCAATCAAAACTTTCCAAGAGGCCAAAACATCAGTTGCATTAATCTTAACAACAGACTTGACTAATGCAATCTTTTGCTTCTTCTTAGAAATGACGGAACATGCAATGAAAATTGGGGAGAATAAAATGGTACCTGGTAAACTCAAAATAGAGAAGAAGATTAATGATAAAATTCTATGGATAAGCAACAGGAAAATCTTCACCTTGTTATCAGTAGCAGTTTCTAATTGATGATCTCTCAAACCGAAAGTTCTCAACTTCTTGTTGTATTCAAGGACTGATTCTTCCAGATGGACGATTCTTTCGTCATCTTTGAATTTACTGTAACCGGTAAGCAAGTTTCTATTCATTTCAACAACAACAGGTAAAGGTGGGCGCTTGAAACGACCATAAGAGTATAATCTTCTAACAGCTTGAATGACTTGTAAAGTTTGATAATCTGGAGCTTGTGTAGTAACGATATCCATGGCATCTGAGATTTCACTCATTAACTTGTTAACAGCCTTTCTAGCATCTTCCTTATATTCTTGAGCTCTTTCTGCAGTAATGACAATTGGTGCACCATATTCAACAACAGCTCTAGATCTGAATTTATGAGGATGGAAGTAGTTCAAACCACATGGAACGATGGTGACATTCATATCAGGATATTTGGCAACGGCACCTAAAGCCATGATACCGACACCTGGTTTGAATTCCATTAATTCTGGTCTATCGTGAGATCCACCTTCTGGAGCAATACCAATACATTTACCGGAATGAAGAGCGTCGAAAACCTTATCAAAAAGATCGTGGTTGTCGATTCTTGGAGCGATCTTAAACTTAGTGCCCTTAATCAAAGCATCGACAGCAGTTTGTTTCTTGGCAGGAGATGCAATTCTCAATTTTGTATCACTAATAACCTCTGCAATCTTGACATTAACACCACTGCTAGGTATTCCCAGCAAAGCCTTTGCTTCTGCATCTCTGGTGAACTGTGTGCCTTCACCGATGATGGTTAATTCATCTTCTGGGTAGTTTTCGTACTTAATAGTACCCTCTTTGGAGACTAGTAAATCTTGTGGTCTTTCAACAGGGATTGCACCGGACCATCTACTCCAAATGCCCATCCACTTACTTCTGTAGGAGGATGCGGCCTCGATCATGAAGACCTGTCTGTTGGCAACGGTCTTAGCGGCGATGATGGAGATGGCGGCGTCCAAATACTGATTGGCATGTGGAGCCACGACGACGATCGTGGGGCCGGACGCAGGGACGTTGAAGGAGCCTCTCACAGAGACCTCTCTGAAGAAGATCTCGACGATGGCCTGTAGGAACCAGTCTAGGAACTCCAAGACCAATTGGGACATGGCTGTGTGGTTGGGTGTGTGTGATCTGGGGAAACAGCAGGTCAAAACGTATCCAACCCAACGCCAACCCCACAGAAACAAATCAAGACTTTCTTTCCTCTTTTCTGACCCGACGCCTGACCGTCTCAGAAAATCCCAAATCCCAAATCCTCACCTTCCAGAAATTTCACTTTTCACTTTCCGCGATGACCGTGGGGCTCCGGATTTGGAGCTCAGCGTGAGACGTGAGACGGACGAAGGCTGGAGGCTGAAGGGGGAAGGGTAGACACTCTTCAGCACACAGAACAGACACCACACCGTCGACACAGCCAACAGCAGCCACAACACACACACCAGCAATGACAGCAACACACACGATGGTGCAGAGAGGCACCTCCTGGCGTTTGCTGCTTTCCTTGGCGCTCATGATCATGTTGGCCATACCCAACCTTGTGGTTTCCGAAAAACTGGACGTCACGACAGATAAATCCAACGCAGTCGACTACCACTATGCCGACACCTCGAATAACGACGATAAACAAGTCATAATCAAACCAGAATACGAAATAGAAGGTGTGTACGACCATATAGGCAACTTTTTCACACAAAACGGAGTCTCCGAAATCAGCGATTTCCAAATCACAAATCTAGTATTAACGTCAGATATAGAGGGAAACCTGAACGCCGTCAACAGAAGAACAGGAGAACTACTATGGTCGTTAGTAGGAGGTCAACCTCTAGTCAATATCAGGTCGGACTCAGACAATTCGGATGCACATTATACCACACCAGTTGCACCTTTCACTCGTCAAACAGACGACACTACCAAGTACAGTCAATATAGTAATCCAAATCTATTCGAATCATCACAAACACAATCAAATAAGCATAACCACAACAGCAACAATAATAGCAGCAGCCGAAGGAGCATGGCAAACCACAGAAGGAAAGATATCACTTGGATTGTCGAACCTTATGGCGACGGTACCGTCTATCATTTCATGGGAGATGAAGGCTTAGAAAAACTACCTATTTCAATCAAACAATTCGTCCTCAACTCACCTTTCGCAATAGACGATCAATTTATATACACGGGTAGTAGGACGTCTGGAATAGTGAAAATAAATGCACGAACAGGTGCAATCGTCGAATCCTTTGGTTTAGAAACAAAGGGTACTTGTTCGACTGGTATGGGCGATTTTTATACCAAAGGAAACAACGACGATAATACAATGGATTACGAATATCTAATTGAAAATTCAGAAGAAAATGAATTCGACGGAGAGGCAGAATATTATGGATCACATGGTGATAACTCACAGGAAAATGAAGTTGGTCCATTCATCACATTAGGTAAAACAATCTATGATTTAACCATCCATTCTAAAAATAACACATCTTGGAATATCACATACGTCCAATGGGGACCTAACAATTTACATAGCAACTTAATCGACCAAAATTTACAATCCGCGGATGATATATACATCCAACCATTCCACGATAGTTCCTTACTAGCACTAGATATCGATACTAAATCAATCAGATGGGTCTCTAATTTACCTTATGTTACTGTCAATATTTTTGATGTCTTTGCAAACTCGCTTGTCGACAACGATTATGTCGTCTTACCACACCCATTAGACCACCAAGGTGCATCTCCGATAAAGCAAGACGATGATCGTTCAGATTCAACTTATTTAGATAGAACAAAGGAAGGTTCATGGTACGCATTGAGTGAGCTCCATTATCCATCATTAGTTAGATCCGCTCCAATTGCCAAATACATCACAAATGAAAGATGGAGATTGCCATCTATTTTCGCCAATGATGATCTTTTAGGAATATCCATTTCTGGTGTCCACGATAACTCATTAAAGAAAAGCGAAAGCGAACACATTCAAAAACATATCAATAATAAACATTTGGCAGTTTATCCATCTGCAACCGCAATGAGTGTTCCTGAAAAGTATAATCAGATGATCCAAGGTGGAAACTATGATGTTGAGTATGACAATGGCATTGAAACTAGGAACACAAATACCGACAACTATGTTGATTCCTTCTTAAACTCACCAAATTTGACATTTAAAAATTCATCATTTGTCAAGTTGGTCTATAGAGCACTTGAAAATGTTATAGTTGCTTTGATTTGCTTGGGAATATTATTTGTCTTATCGAAATTTGGTTTGTTAAAGGAAATACTGGGAAATAAACAACATGAAGAAATATCAGAACCAGAGAAATCTGTAACTATCGAAATAATTAACGACGACACACCAGCTAAAGAAGAAAGTAATCACACAGAGGAAACTACTATTACTGCGGATGATGATTGCACGGAAGATGGAGACACCTCTATCGCAAAGGACGATGAAAAGGACGATAACGAAGACACAAGTAAGAGAAAACGTAAGAGAGGTTCTCGTGGCGGTAAGAAGAATAAAAAGAAGGACCTTATTGAAAATATAACTTCTACAACTGTCATATCCAGTTCTACTGATGAAGATGATGGAAGTAATCATACTATCACCATATCCAACAGCAATAAGGAGACAAATAATCTGACAAGCATCAGTAATAACCTTTCAATAACTGACACCATTTTAGGTTTTGGTTCTCATGGTACAATTGTGTTCAAGGGTGTTTTTGAAAATAGACCTGTCGCGGTAAAGAGAATGTTACTTGAATTTTACGATGTCGCATCTCATGAAATCAATCTATTACAAGAAAGTGATGATCATTCCAATGTCATTAGATACTTCTGTTCTCAAGAAAAGAACAAGTTCTTATACATCGCGTTAGAATTATGTTCTGCATCATTAGAAGATTTGGTTGAAAAGAAGAAGGAAGATTTAGATGTCAATATTGAAACTAGTCAAATCTTGTACCAAATTGCTAGTGGTGTTAACCATTTGCATTCATTGAAGATTGTTCATAGAGATATCAAACCACAGAACATTTTAGTTGCATTATCAAAGAAGGGAAAACAAAACGATACCTCAGTTAGATTTTTAATTTCTGATTTTGGTTTATGTAAAAAACTGGACGCTGATCAATCTTCGTTCAAGGGCACAACAGCAAATGCAGCTGGTACTTCTGGCTGGCGTGCACCTGAACTACTATTGGATACATCCCCAGCTTATGCAGAAACTAGCTTAGCACACCGTGTTAGATTGACTAGATCTGTCGACGTCTTCTCTGCCGGTTGTGTTTTCTTCTACGTTTTAACTGGTGGTTACCATCCATTTGGTGATAGATACATCAGAGAGGGTAATATTATCAAAGGTGAATATGATCTCTCCAAATTGAATTCACTACCAGAAGCTTACACAGTCAAGGATTTAATCAGTCAAATGATTCAAAAGAATCCATTGTTAAGACCAGATATCAGCGAAATCCTGAAGCATCCATATTTTTGGAGTGTTGAAAAAAAGTTGGAATTTTTATTAAAGGTTTCGGATCGATTCGAAGTTGAAAGAAGAGATCCACCATCTGAATTATTATTGAAACTTGAATCCATCGCACCTGAAGTTTTGGGACCAAAAGGCTGGTTTGATAAATTTGACGATAAGTTCATTGACAATTTAGGAAAGTATCGTAAGTACAATACACATAAAATCATGGATTTACTGAGAGCAATAAGAAATAAGTATCATCATTATCAAGATTTACCAGAAGATTTAGCTGCTGAAATGAGTCCATTACCTGATGGATTCTATTGGTACTTCCAACGGAAGTTCCCACGTATGTTGTTAGTAGTCTATAAATTGATGGAAAAAATCCTTCATGATGATGAACTGTTGGGACAGTTCTTCTAGCGAACATGCATATATTTATTTAGAATTTTATACAATTACAAGTTTAGTTTATAATATCGCAATACTTAATTAGGTTAATCAAGTTAATTTAAAACTCAGACTAGAAATTGATCTTAAACAATAAATTGGAGATTATAAATAACATCGTATAAGTGGAATTAAGAAAGTGAATTACATGATCTACACATAAACGAGTTTAATTGCTAATAATATCTGCAACAACTTGAGATGCCTTAACAACTTCCTCATCAAACCATCTTTTACCAGTCAATTGTAAACAGATAGGTGCCCCGGCAAAAGTTTCAGCATTATCATACAACGCGTGTTCGTATTTTTCGTAGTCATTTCTTGGGACGTGATCTGCATATGGTTTATCTAACTCAGCATCACATTTCAAACCGGTTGGGAAAATGACATTTGGGAAATCTAAAATATTCCATAAATTGGTGTAACCCCAGTAATGGACGGTTTCAGGAACTGGTGCGACAGAAGAGTAAACTGGACAAAGGATGTAGT
Source organism: Pichia sp. NRRL Y-27261 (assembly GCA_030569835.1). Lineage (NCBI taxonomy): Eukaryota > Fungi > Ascomycota > Pichiomycetes > Pichiales > Pichiaceae > Pichia > Pichia sp. NRRL Y-27261. Next base: position 15,016 of record JAJMLU010000506.1, read on the forward strand.
CAACATCCAATTCCTGCATTTTCTTTAAGTAAGCAGTTCTGTTACTATCTCTGATGCCCGCATCACCTTGATATTGCTTAACAGTTTGACCTTGGTAACCACAACCTTCTTCAAGGATATAATGGCTTAACTTTAAGATTGGTTCACCAGATAACTTTAAGAGTGACAATTGACCATAATTACCATCTGCATTATAACCATTGTATGCGGCTTTAACAGTTTCTTCAGCATTGAAAGATTCCCATTCGACAACCTTGACACCAGCAGCTTCTAATTTCTTTGCAGCATATTCAAGACCTCTAATGATTGGCGCGGTTGGTTTAACAACACCATCATCATACATAATTGCAACTTTAAGTTGTTTTGCTGTTGGAACAGGGACTTCCCTCCATGGTAATGGAATCAAAGTTGAGTCATTTTCCCATGGTTTGGAATTTATTTCAACTTTCATGAATAAATCCAAATCTTCAGCGGATCTAGCCAATGGACCTAAAACAGGGACAACATTTTCTTGAACCTTTCTACCACTTGGAACTAATGGTAATAATGGAATTCTCTTTTGGGTTGGTCTTAAACCCCAAACGCCACAGAAACCAGCTGGAGCTCTAATGGAACCACCGATATCGGAACCAACACCGAAAACGGAACCTTTCATTGCAGCTATAGCACCTTCACCACTAGATGAACCACCGGTAGATAAATTGGTGTTGGTTGGGTTTCTTGCAATGCCAGTAATGTTATTTCTAGAACAAAGATGCATTAAACATTGTGGTTCTGTTGTTCTAATGTAGAAAACTGCACCAGCGTCATACAAAATTTGAACACATTGATTGGTTTCTGTGGAAACATTGTCAATCAAACCGACATAACCAGCATGGGTAATCTTGCCTTTATAATCATAATGTTCCTTTAAGGATATAGGTAACCCATGCAATGGACCAACAGTCTTACCAGTGGATTTGAAAATTTCATCTAATTCTTGGGCACGCTTCAAACCTTCATCCATGAACAATTCCATGGCACAATTGGTCAACTGATGAGCCATTGTTGCACGCTTAGCATATGCAGTAAAAACTTCAACACTGGTGTATTCACCAGATGCGATTTTAGCAGCTAAATCAACACCCTTAAATTCGGTGATTTGGATTTCATCCTTGGTTAAAAATTGTTCTGGAATTTTGGTAACATCAAGACCGAATGAGGTTGGGACAACTTCATCAGGAAGTTTGTATTCTTCTAAAATACCAGCTTTTAAAGCAGCAGTATACTTTTCAATCTTTGGCTTGTAAGTTTCGTACAAAGCTGCGTCTTCAGGGTTTTCGTAGGTCATTTTGGTTCAACAATTCGTGATGTCCACCTCTAATTTTTAGAACTAAATGGAGTCCATAACGGGTGATACATTTTGTATGGAATCTAACCCTCCTTTATAATCCTTGTTACAGACACCGAAATAGAATAATAAGTTGATTTCGCATCCTAATGTCCGGTGCCGAAATCTTTTATTGCCCAAAAAGGCAGAATTCATTTTTGCCGAAAGGCAACCAGAAACCATGCCCGAGCCTCGCTAAGTTAATATGCACAGCCTTGTTTTGCGATAAGAAAATGCATTTGCTTATCGGACCTTTCATAATATATTTCCGGTTTTTTCAACTGATTTGAAATTATGTTCACTAAATTTATACTAATACCGTAGTGTTACATCGGTTGACACATATTGGCCCTAAGTTACACCTACATTGGTGTGGTAATTACTGAATATCGAATGATTACAAATCTGTTTAAACTAAGTGGCAGACATGTGCATGTTTGCTTGTATGGTGAACTTACTTTGCGTCTGAATTCCTACGACATAATATATTAATCATTGGAATATTTACACTATCAGTACAGCACTATCAGTACAGCCCTGAAACTGTAGGCAACAGTCACACATGTATGTAGTACCACCTTGGTTATAGGGAGGTCACAAATTCGTCAGGGTGTTGATGATTTCAGAAAAAATACAATTCGCCCCTAAACTGATCTTAATCTTTAAACTCTAATCAAACATCAAACCAGTAAGAGGCTGTATTCGGGCGAAGGTTTCTGTACAACCGATTTCCGACTCCTGCCTTTCTCTCCAACCATTTTGGCGAGGAAAAATTGCCCAATTGGGAAATAAACCTCGTAGGCGAGGCGAAAAAAACCATCAATCGCACATGGTTGAAGTCTCCACTTTCATTTCTGTCAATTTTAAGGGACAAGCATTGTCTTTTTCTGCGGTTCATCGCACTCTCCGATAATAAGGGTTCAATCCATATCTCTGAGGTCAATAAGGCAAGAACAGTAGCCCCAACTCAACGTGTTATTCCCGAGTTCGTACTGAACTTTTACAATTAGTCTGGCCAGCATTTCAAGAATTCCTTATCCATTGTTTACTTGATAACTCGATGGTTTAGAGAACTCAATTGTACTTTTGTGGACCTTTTATGGCCTGAAGTATAGAATTTTTTCTCAATTTGGTAAATTTTTGATGAAATTTCAGAGCTTGCCGAATTCCAGAGCGGTGGTCGTTAGTGAAAACAGTTAGATAACCTTGCCAATCACAACCCCCAGGGACAGTCTACTACTGCCATCTTTATCTTTCTTACCAAACTCCTTCAATAATCTTATCAGCCACTCAATTGATAAGTCATAGGTAGATAGTGATCATCATCAGTACTGTCGATCTCTTGATTCATCGGTCAGCCTCACTCATCTATAAAAGTATTGCCATCTCTTTGAATTTTTTCAGTTGGCATCTACGCCGTTCATCTCTGCTCGATTACTTGCTAATACAAATTAAACACACACACATACGATAACAACCATGCAAGGAAGTTCAGATTCTATTGAAAAAAACCCAAACATTGAAATTGATTTCGTTGACGTTACAGCCGAGGCTGAAGTTTCAATAGACTATAGTCAAGTTCCAGGTACTTCCAACTTGGTCTTGATGGAAGTTGATGAAAAGGGTAAGAATAAAGTTGTTCTTATTCCAACCCCATCGGATGATCCTAATGATCCACTCAATTGGACTTACAGAAGAAAAATGTTGCAAATGTTTTGTATCATTCTTTATTGTTTTGGTGGTTCAGTTCCAGGTTGTTGTATTTATTCCATTTTAACCGAAATCGCTGCTGATCCAGATGTTAACATCACTGTTGCAGATTTAAATGCTGGTACTGGTTACTCATTTTTATTTCTTGGTTTAGGTAACTTATTATTATTACCACTTGCTCAACAATATGGTAAACGTCCAATTTATTTGATTGGTATGCTTGGTGTTATTGCATTCAATATATGGCAACCATACATTCACACCAATGGTGAATGGATTGCATCTAAGATTTTAAATGGTTTATTCTATTGTACTATTGAATCTTTACCTGAAATCACCGTTACTGATATGTTCTTTGAGCATGAAAGAGCTACCTACATGGGTATTTATGGTGCTGCATTATTCAGTTCTAACTATGCTGCTCCAATGTTAGCTGGTTTTGTTAATGATGCTCTTGGATGGAAGTGGACTATCATCATTGCTGTTATTTTTGGTGCTGTCTGTACTGTTGCCATGTTTTTCCTCATGGAAGAAACCAACTATGATAGAAGATTAAGAGTTTCAAGAGATGCAGATGGTAATGTTATTACTGCAATCACCTCTAATGTGTCCATTGGCAATGAATACCCAGATGAAATCCGTTCAGTTACCTCTAGAGTCACTGAAAAGCAATTCTTAGGTAACCAAGCTTTATTAATTGATGACTCAATCCCAGTTGAATACCCACCAGAAAAGACCTTCTGGCAAAAGATGTCTTTAACTTCTGGTTTCAGAAAAGAATTTCACTTATTTGATTATATGAAGGCGCCATTCTATATGGTTCAATTCCCTGTTGTTTTATGGTCGGGTTTCCTTTATGGTTCATCTTTGTTCTGGTATTCTGTCTTGAATGCAACTGAAGCTCTTATTCTTGGTGCCGAACCTTACAACTTCTCTGCTTCTATGTGTGGTTTAGCATATATTTCACCAGTTATTTTTGTCATTCTTATTTATCCATATGCTGCATGGTCAACCGATTGGATTAAGATCAATATTGCTAAGAAGCATGGTGGTATCTCACAAGCTGAAGATAGATTATGGGTTTTAATTGTGTATATGATTTTAGGTCCTGCAGCCTTAATCTTATGGGGTGTTGGTTCATACCACGGTGTTCACTGGTTTGGTGTCATCATTGGTTTAGGTTTACAAGCTGGTCTTTGTATTGTGGGATGTATCTCATCTGTTACCTATGCCTTAGATTGTTACCATGAAATGGGTGTTGGTGCTATTACTGTTTTAATTATCATTAGAAATACCATGAACTTTGCAATGGATTACGGTATCACTGCTTTCATTACTAACATGGGTGCACAAAACTGTTTCATCACCTCTGCCTTCATCTGTCTCTTCTGTATTGGTACATTCATCGTCATGATGTTCACTGGATTCTACTGGAGAAATAAACAAAAGGAAAAGTACTGGAAGATTGTCCAACTTTACCGTTCAAAGGGTATCGAGGGTTAGTACCAATAATTCGTACAGTATACATTTATTTTTTCTTTTTTATTTAATTTCATCCTATTCTCTCTTTTCTTAACCTCGATGCTTTTCTTTAGTGGTATATTTTTAATAACTACATTTCTGCCACGTGCTGGCGTATATTTCACCGTTCCACTTTTTCTATATATATGTTGCATATAATACTGTGTATTAAGAGTTCTATATGTTTTAAATTTGCACTATTAAAGATCTAAACGATTTTGTAAAACCAAGTCCCAACATATTTTCCCAGGCACAAGGTACAAGGCACGAAAAATTGGGTTGCCAGATCAACTAGAAGGAAGAGGTATGATCTGCAAAGGAAAAAGGGGTTTGTATATAGGATCCGTTATACGTTATACTTACTAATCACACTTAAGAAAAGTGATAACCAACGATCCAATGTATATCTTTGAAATGAAAACTATGGAAACATGGGTTGATTGTTAATTGGCAGAAATTGAGTCGGAAATTCCGGAGTGAAAGGGCTGCATAGGCCGTCGGGTATACAAGGTATCGGGCATCAGCTATATCGAAAGTTGAGAACTTCAACGTTTCATTGTTTCGTGTCCCGACTTATATAGGAATCTTTAGTGAGGGAATTGTAACCAAAAATAAGTCGTTTTAAACCCTTTTTACCAATTTGGGCCCAATTCCCACTTCCCACTATGCAATTTTCCTTATTGGTGCTAATTGCTGCGGGCCCTGGAAAAATTGGGGCTAGTGACTCTAGTGCGGAAATTTAACAGCCGGCAGCGGAAAGAGTCAAAAGTCGGAAGTCGCTGGGGTTGGGATTTTCCCGATCAGAAGATTGCAAATTACATGTCCAGCTGCAACAAGTTTGGAGAAAAAGCATCGGTCCTTGGTGTTCAGGTACACGGGATAGATCTGAAAAAGGACCATTTTGTTGGATCCCAGGGACCAGGGCGTATATCGAAGGCAGCAAGTAGCCGGCCTTGTGAGCAGCTGAAAATGCCTGCCACCGGTTTCCCACTTCCCACTGTGCCGAGGTTACCGAGGACCGAGCGTGTTCCGCGGTGCCTGGCTGCTGGCTGCTGGCGGGAGGTGGGGGGATCGGGACCTGGGACCTGAGAAAAGAGCCTGTGGATTCGAGTCTGTGGGCATTAAGCATTAACCGGCCGGTATTGGATGAGGCCGCTCTGGCCAGCTGCCAGCTGCCAGCTGGCAGCTGCCAGCTTGTGAAACGTGAAACCACTCTCGGTAGTTCTCTTAGCACAATTTGTATTGCCCCATGCCTGCCGATTGATGAAATAATCAATTTTTTATTTCCGTCACCGATGTGTATGTGTTGTGTGTGATCCATGCAATCCGTACGTGGAGATTTAATTTGTTGCGTGCTCGATCTCTCTTTCTCATCGAATAGGAAATTTGTCTCATTTCCCTCAATTTGTCAATCGATATTTTTCACCGAAACGGATGAAGTAATTTAATAATAATTTTCATGTTTTTGAGAACCTCAGTGAACTGTATTCTTGGCCCTTCGATCTCTATTTTTTCGTTAGCTGGGGACCTGCACACTATTTTGCAAATTTCTCAGTTCATTTTTGACCCGATCTCTCGAAGTTGTCGACGTCACCGTTTTGTAAAATAGACTATATAGTAAAGTTTGGATCGATCGATCTGTAAATGTCGAATTATTCTCTGTAAAAGTAGAACGTGTGGGGTCTTGGTTTGCTTGCCATTTGCAGAGGTTTTTTAGATCGATTGCATTACTATTGTCTAACAAGCTTCCACCATCAAAACCATCTTATTGCAGGTCCGTTTGTTTTTTCAATATAATAATTGTTGGCCAAATGATACTGTTGCAGTCAGATTAAGTTTCTATATTTATCTACAGTTTATTGACAAATCGATTTCAAGGTTCAGGGACCTGTTGATCTTCATAATTGGTGATTAGCAATTTGACCAGGGGAAGAAGGGTATGCGTATATAGAATGTTACATCGATCTGTACCATCCAACGGTTCCTGAGTATATAGTTCCACTTTCGTCTCTGCTTGATCGGGTATCAAATTTCAATCCCCCCAGATCATGACGTTGGGTTTCACATGATAAGGTATAATGCCTTGCGGGGATCATTTGAGCAGGTTTTCAGGGTGCTCGAGGAGTTCATCGTCCATCGGATATAGTCTTCGAGATTGCTATAAATACTGGCAAATCCCCCCAGTTTTCTCGTTCTGAATTTTTCATCCTTCTATATATTCCTATTTCTTATATTTCTTCTTTGGACATCAACCAGCTCAACCAACGATGAACTAATACATCTACCCTTAGAATATACCCAAACTTATACCAATATACCCCCATTATACACAAAATGAAATAAGCATGTTGTATAGAATTTGCTAAATTCTGAAATTTATACAGCTATCCACATTTCAAACGACATTTCATTTCAATTCATTCAAAAGAACATTCTATTGCTTTGAATCTCACTTAATATCACCATATATCCCTAGTTTGTCTTTCAAGGCCCTTCGCTAGATCGGCTATTAATTAATAGAACTTTGCATTTCCAAAACATATACCCAACAGCCGGGATAGTTGAGGTCCTTAAAAGATTGGCTACAAATTCACATAGAGTGTTGTTTTAAATAAATATCGAATATCGAATTCTCTTGTGGTCTTGTTTTGTTTATTTCATTTACTGTTATAACTTTCTTGCTTTAGTTTTACACTTGCCTTTGTTTTTTCTTCGTATATAATTTGTATAATTACGTGTGTAATCCCCTGTTACATTAATCAATTACATTCCTATCATGGCTGTCGCCTATAGTTAATTGGGAGAAATCGACGGCACAACAAGCAGGAGTTGGATATACTCATTGCGGGCGGCAGATTTACCGTCAGGGTGAGCTGAAACAGGAGAGCTTCACCGGGCACAGGTCGAAGGCCCTCATTGTCCCTCTTCGACCTCCCTGTTCCCTGTCGCCTCTTGGCCCCCCCCCCAGCGATCGCACGTATTGTCTATTGTCCCCCCAACTATAGTGCGGGCAGGGCCTGGGGCGGTCACCGGCCATCTTTCCGCACCCACCGCATGCCGCAGTAGAGTACCGTGTACACAGGCACCAAGCACTTGCCCGCCAAAGATGCTACCATCTTCTTCCCACATCTGTGTGTTTGCTTGTGTGTTTGCTTTGCTCTGCAGTGGTTCGTCTTCTCTGAACAAGTCAGAACTGGTTGCAGCAAGATCAGGTCTGGATTGAAAGAGATGGAACAGGGGTGGTTGACTATGTCGCCATTGTCTAAGTGAAATTGCTTCCAATTGTCCGTTTCGATCACGGAAATGTATTGCAAGATTTTTATGATTGATGGTTTCTTCTATTCAGGATATTACAGGAAGTTTCACATTATAGAAAATGTACAGTATAGGCTAAAAGCAGGGATGACTACCAGTACTGTGGGACTTGTTTCGAGTCAGTGTGCTCGACTTTACAAATAGTGTAATGGGAAGCTTATGATGTACTTGCTAAATCCAAAACATTGCAAATACCAATATTAATGATGTTAATATGTTTGCGGTCCTTTGCAAAAGTGTCACATCGTGGCATTGTTAACTGTAATACGGGCTGGTATTCGTGTTGACGGTTCAATTTTTATGTGAATGCTACTGCTTGTTGCTTGCATCGATATTGTTAGTTCAGAGACCAAGCAAGGTTCACACGGTCTTAAAGGTGAAGTTCCAAGCCAACATTGTGCTTTAAACTATTTTACACTTCCGACAATGTATCCAAGTGAAATAAAGCAAGTAGACGTTAGAAACAATCTAGATTCTAGTAAGTCTATTCTACAACGTTATTGGATACCATATGATGTGTTAATCACTAAGAGAAAGCATTCCGTTAGATTCTCAATAACATCAATACTCTATTTAAAAGCACAACAGAAACTGTTGGAAATTACAAGCCAAGAATCAAGAAGTGCTATCCATTGATATTAATGGTTGGTACATGTGATGGCACTGGATACTACATGGTTGAATTCAATTCAACTCAACTCAACATGTGAGTTATGTCTGTGAGAGTATTATATCAGCTTAGTTCTCATTAACAGTCCTGTATACAGTCCATGTAGACGATAACCACCGAATGCAACACATTATGGTGGTCGGGATTTGAATTCCCCTAAGAGCCCCAAAAGCGCCACGGAGTCGACGGGTCGGTTCGATTTGTTCTCTGTTCGGTCGATCAGCTCTGGGTAGGAGTGGGGGCATTAATGCGTCTTCTTCGACTTCACCGTGTACTTTACGATTAGCATGTATATCTATAACACTTCTTGTAGCTAAGTTCATGCTATACACAAGTATCTAAGTCCTCGACGTTCTGGAATGTCGTCATGGCAGCCCTCTGCCCTAGCTCCACCGGGCCAGTCCCACTGCGGGAGGGCCACCGATCGCTGGATCGCTGGATCGGTGCATCAGTGGTCGATGGGGGGTGGCCCTGCGCTCTCCGCCAATCTGCCGCCGGCCGCCCAGGGCCCCGTTCCCCAGCCAGTGCAGGCACGAGAATCATCAGCAGCCACAGATCCACATTATCCGGCCACGGGAGTTTGGCCGTGGACACCCACCCAAATGCAGGGGATCCCAGCACTGACAGCAGCTGACATCACAGGTTCTGGCGGGGAAATGAGAGCTGGGAGCTTAAAACTGCCGATCGTGTTGACTGTTGACACCTCGGCTGATCTAATTATAGAAGTTTTTCCAGCAATGAAAAATTCCTCAACTGTAAACTATAAACTGTACCGTACGGATCGATCATTCGTAAATTGCTGTGCTATCAAACACAATGTGGAATCCGTGTATACATCGTGGAGCTACCAACCTTATTTCTGTAGATCGTCATATTGGAATTTACCTACTTATTAACTTTTTCTGAGCCAGAATTAGATATATCTTATCCTCCGTCAGCTTGCAGTTCGGAGAAACTTGAAACTTGCATAATTGGTGAAGAACCTGGATTTGCAGGATGGCTGAACTATAGCCGATCTATTCAAAAATAGTGCCTCTGTGATGTTACATGAAAGAGGTGAGACAGATAAGTCTCTAATAACAATTCCGTTTACGTATAGCTGATTTTTGCTGGTGAATTTTAAGGCGTTTAACGTTTCTTGATTTAAAAAGCTGTTATTAGTATTGGCTATTAGTTGTTGATTACTACAAACATACGACTGTTTAAAAATAGTTACAACACACATGTGTTTTCTTTTATGTGAATTAACAAGCTTTAAATATAGCTGTAAAAATAGAATATAGCAACATCGGTAACTTCATGGTGTTGATATATATACTGGTTGTTGTGTTTCTTTTAATAGCATCTACAAATTGGTGATTTCAAATGGATTTCTATAGTTTTACATTCCAGTCTAGCTGCAGCGTTTAGCTAGATATCCAGGTAAATCCTGAATTAACGTAAATCAAGATATTCTGTATCACATGTAGAGTAAATGTGCTATGTTTTCGTAACAAGGCAAACCATACGGGAAACGATAGTCTATTAACATACTCAAATTGTGTACTCAATTCAATTTGTGTATTATCCTTATAGAAACCAGAACTGATGCAAGTGATCATGATATACGTTGATACAACTGTTGCTTTCTTGTTCCATACATGAGTGGTTATTTGTCAAGTAAAATGGAAGCATTTGTCAATTCGAAATGGACGGTATTGCATTAGTCTCTTTGCTAAATATTTGATATTGTAGTCAAATCATATTGGTAATAAGTCATATCTGTTTGAAGTTGTCCTTACATTGGTAATGATTATGTTAAGGATTTAAGTATTATATGGCTGGTATGCATCTGATATGATCATTCTATTTGTGGTATGCTTCTGATATAATTATTCTATGTGTGATATGACTTACTTGAATTATCATGATTGCTTGATTATAACCTACTTTGCTTTTTCATGAGTGTGTACAAAGGTTCTATAGCTAGCGGGTACTGTTATGAATTCATGCAAATTCCGGGATTTGTTTGATTGAACTAATGACTGATATCCAAAACCCTGAATAAGTTTGAAACCAACTAAATTTGCTCTCAGCATATATTTTGTTTGTTTTTAAGTAGGTAAAATAGAAACAGTTGCTAAACAAAACAGTGAACAGCGGGTTAATATTTCCTTGGGATGTGATATTATGCCACTGATACAGCTCAATGTATGCTTACTGAAGATACACGTCTGAAGTGTACTTTTATGAAATGTCATATGTTCTTATTATTCAATGGTTGTGCGTTGATAAGTTTTCATTACATACTGAAGGATTTGAAAGCACAATATTGGGCACTTCATAGTTGTGTTGAGATGAACCTATCCATCAAATTATGTTTCATCTTAATAAGTCTGCTAGGGAATCTAAATTGAATGATATGTGATATTCATATCATGCAAAGAGCAAAAATAAAACTTGGTTGGAAGCACACATTCATCAAATTGGAAAGCAAAACAATTGGTAGCATGTTATGCAAGTGAGATCTGGCAATACTATACCCGTTGTATATTTCCTGAATGGCAATACTATACCCGTTGTATATTTCCTGAATGTGGAATATAGTAATTAAAATAGAGATTTTACTGCTCAAAAAGTAGTTTTGTTACCAATAGTGTTGGTTTGAAAACAAAAATCAACAAGTGAAAACTAGAAGCAGCACCATGATCCCATTTTCTCGACTTCAGATTCATCATTATACGCTGTTTCACGCGGGCAGGGGATTAATTATGTTCATTTTTCCTTTAAAAATGATCAATAAGCCCTTTTGAAGCTCAATAGAATGACTATTACCGTCTTTACACTATGGTAGGGGCAACGCCATGGGCCATCACCCTCACACTAGACCTCTGTTTCCACACCTGCTTATGTAATAAAACAAAACAAATGCGAAAATGCGTTCTCGAGGTCCCAGGTTGCCCCACCCGTGCACCGCGATCGCTCCGGTTCTCGCCCGCTGAGATAAATTTCCCTGTTCCCCGTGTTTACTTATTCCCCGATTAGGCAGTTACGCAATCGAGAAAAGTGAGATAAATCCAGATCACTTTGACGAGCTGGTGAACTTTCCTTTCTCGGACACTTGAAAATCTAGTGTGATTGATCTCTTTTTATTTAGATCTCTTTAAAGCGTTTTATATAACTTTCCTCTTAACCAAACACTAAATATCTATCATTGCAAAAGCTGAAGTATTAAGTCGGAAAAATTCCACATCCAAAATGACAGCACAAAAAATTACGAAGAAAGTGAAAAATGGCAGTAATATCCTCAAAGATTCCAATAAGGTGAATAAGAAGGCCACCGGTAAGGCAGCACTCAAATCTGTCAAGCCTACACTTAAATTAGCTAGAAAGCCAAAGCAACCAAAGAGTAACCTTCAATTTAACCAAAGTAGTGTCGTTAACAGCACTGAATTAAGAGAGAAAATTTCTAAACTTGCCAGCGTGGAGGACAAAGGTTTAAAATTTTTAACATTCCAAGAATTCGAACAATCTGAAGAAATCAATAAAAGTATCACCAATGCAATTTCTAAATCTAAGAAAATGGTTGTTTTGACAGGTGCTGGTATCAGTTGTAATGCTGGTATACCCGATTTCCGTTCTGACAATGGTTTGTATAACAAGAAGTTAAAGGAACGTGAGAATAGAATGACCATCAAAGGTAAAGAAATGTTTGACATTTCAGTTTATAGATCTGTTGAAACTATCAATGTCTTCAACAATTTCATTCATGATCTTTATAAACAAGTTAGTGACTCTAAACCTACGCTAACTCATGAATTTATCAAAAAGTTACAGGACAAAAATAAACTGGTCAAATGTTATACGCAAAATATAGATGGATTAGAAAGAGACTGTGGATTGACTACTGAATTCAACTGTGAAGAATGGAATAGTACAAATGTCATTCAATTACATGGCGATTTACACCAATTATGTTGTAATTCGTGTAAGCAAAATTATAGATGGGATGAAATCTATGATCCAGAAGGTAATATCAAAATCAACCAAAGAGAGGTCGAAGAAGATTTCTATGATTCTAGCGAGACCGACGAAGATGAAGATGAAGACAATGATGATTTAATGATTATGTCACAAAATACACTTGCTTCTGCGGACAGCATAAATTCCACATTCTCCGCAGCGGGTGATATGGATAACAAGAGTGTCAGTAGTATATGTGAAATGGGAACCAGTGAAATATACCGTAAAGATTGCAACTTAATCAAATGTCCAAGTTGTATTGAAAATTACGAATCCAGATTGAAGTTAGGAAAGAGAAGTTTGGAAAGTAGTATTGGTATTATACGACCAAACATCGTTCTCTATGGTGAAGAACATCCATATGCAGAAAACTTTGCAAAGAATCTCAACAAGGATCTGAACAAAAAGCCTAACCTATTACTCATATTCGGTACCAGTTTGAAAGTCAACGGTGTCAAGAACCTCGTGAGAAAGATGAGTAACAAGATCCATGAAAATGAGAAAGGTATGGTTATTCTCATCAACAAGGATCCTGTCTCCCTTTCTGGATGGAAGAACTACATTGACTACCAGATAGTCAGTGACTGTGATGCCTTCTGCCGCTTTGTGGAGGACAAGCTTCCTGGTGTCTTTACTGTGTAATCTTCTGTGTAATCGAATCTAATAAACGCCGGGCCCGGCTTCTACGACTAACTGCAACGTTTTACACCACCTCGATGCCATGTAACAGAATAAAAGTGCCAAAAGAGGAAGTGTCGACTCCAATCTGCTGCTGCTGACGTAATCCCGCGGGAAACCGCTTGAAGGCTCGCTGGGAGCTGACGGCTGACAGCCCTCAATTTCGAGATCGTTCGCTGCTTTTGCACGTTGGAGAAGAATTGCTGGCATTAAAGACGGCCTTCCCTGCTTCTTATCCTTCTTTCCTTTGTACTCCTTCTTCTTTCCTCTCTTCTTCCACCAAGAATCTTTATCCTATATCATGGGTGACAAGAATGCTAAGCCAGATGTCCCTAAGGGCTGGGTTGCAGTCTGGGATGACAAATACAATGGTACGTACATTATGCACTAATTAGATTAGATTGCTACAGTTAAGATCACAATACTAACATTAACGGTTTTTAACCGATGCATACATTCCTTCCAGAATGGTTCTATGTGAACGAATCCACTGGTGCTTCCCAATGGGATGCTCCAAAGGGTACTGTCATGCCAAGCAGTAATGGACCTCCATCCTATTCCCAATCTGAAAAGCAAGATTACAACCAAAACCAAAATCAAAACCAAAACCAAAACCAAAATCAAAACCAAAACCAAAACCAAAACCAAAATCAAAATCAACAAAAGAGTAACTATCAACAACAAAACTACCAACAACAAAATTACCAACAACAAAATTACCAACAACAACAACAATATCCACAACAACAATATGTTCAACAACCTTATCAACAAACCCAATACGTTCAACAACAACAAACCCAAACCAAATCACGTTTCGGTGGTATGAGTGGTTTGTTGGGTGGTGCTGCATTGGGTACTGTCGGTGGTTTAGTCCTGGGTAACATGTTTGACCATCACGGTGGTGGGGGTTTCGGTGGTCCTCCAGGTGGTGATTTCGGTGGAGGAGGTTTCGGTGGTCCTCCAGGTGGTGACTTCGGTGGAGGAGGATTTGGTGGTGGTGACTTTGGCGGTGGAGGAGGATTTGGTGGTGGTGACTTTGGCGGTGGAGGAGACTTTGGTGGAGGTTTCTAAGATTGCTTGAAACTAATACAGGTCTATTATCCTTTCTTCAAACTCCTGCTAGCTCACTACACTGAATTTATCTTGTGTGGGATCGCATTCCCACGACATTGCACACTTTTATTGCTCCTAACTCCTTTATATACATCGTATTATTTTATCTTAACATTATTTTGTATCCCTCCCTCCTATATAGCGTCATTTCAATCAAATGCGTCGATGACATTTGCACAGGCGTAGAGAGGTCGGGTCGGCCCAACTTGCACACAGCGGGGAAACGTGGAAAATCCGGCCTGATTTTGTGATTTTTCCAATTTTGCAATTTTCACAATGAAAAGTGAACAAGCCATGTGCCATCCGTTGCAGATGGTTCTTCACATCTTTCTGTAGTGGGAAATTCAGAATCTTCTTCGGTGGCATATCTGCATCATATTTGAAGATCACATATAGGAAAGAGAATGTGCTAGTATCCTGTGTCAAACATCCGCCACACACATAAATCAAATTCATACACCCCCACATCTTACAAATACATTTTTTTCAAATTTACATTTCAAATCACGATACTTCTAACAACAATATGTCTGCTAAGAAGGAACAAAATACCACGAAACATCTCATAGCCGGGTTCACCGGGGGATTAACCTCGGCGGTGTGTTTGCAGCCGCTTGATTTGATCAAAACCCGAGTCCAACAGAGTAAAGACAGTTCGATTAGTACGGTTTTCAAGAATATAACGTCAGTTAGACAACTTTGGAGAGGTACGTTACCGAGTGCATTGAGAACTTCTGTTGGAAGTGCCCTCTATCTCTCGACATTACACGTTGCTAGATTGAATCTTGCGAATTTGAAAAATACCCAAAGTCCAGTATACAATGCATCATCCAGATTACCAAAATTATCAGCATATGAAAACATTATCATTGGTATGATATCCAGAGCGTTTGTCGGGTTCTTGACTATGCCAATAACGATCGTCAAGATTAGATTTGAGTCCAACTTGTACCAATACACGTCCATCAAAGAAGCAGTCAAGGACATATATGCCAATTATGGATTCAAAGGATTTTTCAAAGGTTTTGGAGCTACATGTTTAAGAGATGCACCATATGCCGGATTGTACATTTCCTCGTACGAACAGCTCAAGTCTGTGTTGCCTAAGGTCATGAGTCTGCAGACAGACAACAACAAAGAACTAAACCATCTCTCCTCCGGTATTGTGAATTCTTCAAGTGCAATTTTAGCATCGACTTTTGCAACATGTATAACGGCACCATTCGACACTATCAAGACCAGAATGCAACTTTCACCAGAAACGTACAAGACGTTTACACAGACAACGGTGAAGCTCTACAATGAAAGTATCTTTCATTTCTTTAATGGTCTCTCACTCAGATTAATTAGAAAAGCGGGTAGTGCAGCTATCGCATGGTGTATTTATGAAGAATTGGTTAAATTGTGATTATTATATTCTATAGACAGAGAACGACAGTCTCCTACTTGTACATACTTACTTATATATCTCGTGTTTTAAACATCGTTCTAACGGTTCAACCACTTTTGATAGCTAGTTTCCGGTATGACTAATTCAGTATTCAATTTTTGTAATGTTGGATATTTCATTATACTTAATGCGCATAACCCTAAGAATGAATGTAATGGATCAGGCATCTCATCTGCATCTGTCGTCTTGTTGAACCCGCCCATCGTGTCATTCTGGGTCTTCTCGATCAAGAACGTCGTTGCGAGATCTTGATCTATCAAATCGGTGCATCCTAACAACTCGAGCGTTCCAAGTACCCAGAATACATAACATGTATCACCATACTTATTCAACCGTCCATTGAACCCGCCGATATCCTCGGCGTCTGCAAACGGATTCTCTGTGAACTCCAGCTCGTTGTATTTATTAAACGATATTTGACGATGTGTGAGGAAATCGAGGAGGTTCGACATGCGTTTTATATTCATTTTAAAGTCTTCGCCAACGAGTGACAATGCGTCCACGGCGCAGAACACCATCCCACTATGCGACTCGTCACCTTTGTACATCGAGAACCCGCCATCGTAGTTCTGTAGCTCGTAAATAAACGTTTTCATTGCAGTCGTGTTGATACATTCTTCCGATTTGAGTATTTTGCAAATGGTTGTGGCGATCATGCAATATCTCACATCTTTTGAACATTTCGAATTCAATACGTTTGTAAATCCACCATTGGGTAATTGCACATCCTTCACGAAATTGAGGATTTTTTCACGATTGAGTCTTGATAAATCATCACCTAGTATAAGTAAACATTGTAATGCAAAACACGTTGATGCGAGATCGATCGAATTCACGTCTGTGGCAGAGTATATGAACGAGCCCCGGAATCCAGAATAGTCGGCGATCGTGAACATGTGTGTGTAGATGTACTCCACGAACCCGGCACGTTCGGCTATGGTGAATGTCGTTTCTAATGTGTTCATCAGTTCTAGTGACGATAGTGAAAAATACGCAATGGCTAATTTGTTACTGTCTTCGGATTGGTATTTGCTCGGGAGAATCGAGAGGAACATCTTGTGGCATCGGGAGTGGCGCTTGATGTCGAGTGTGTGTTGTTCGTCGTTCATCGTTGTGTTGTGTGGTTCGTGGGCGGTTTGGCCGTTTGGATAAGTAACAAGTCGTCGATTCATGTTGACAAGAAGGACCGATTGTGCCACACAAAATTCAACGCACACAAATTTACTGTGCGGGTTGATTTGTATGTAGGCGTGTGAGGTACGAGATAGACATGAAACGTTTAATTTATATGACACGAGACACGGAACTAACTATATATAGGCACAAGAAGTATAACATGGTATAAAGGATTAGAAAAGCAGTAGAGTAGGAATAAGTAGATATGATAAAAGAAATCTATTCTTTTAATTCGCAGTTTTTGAGATAGTCATTATCAACAGAGACCAAAAATCCGTGTTGTTCCATAATGAATGTGAACTTCTTTATTGAATCGAGTAGAGATTTAGCTGAAGAATCGTTCAATTTGAGTTTCTCGCTGAGTGAGGTTGAGCTGGAAAGTTCGGATTGGAGGGAGGAACGGATTTCGAATATGCATTTGTAACATGATTTGGAGAGATCGTCATTTCCGTTTCTCCAGATGTTGAGCATGTGATCCACCAATTCCTTGCATTCGGAGATGGTGAACATGCCCTTGTATGTCGATGTGAGGATGCATAAAGAGGTGTTGGCGAATCTGTACTGGATGAAGGAACAGTTTGGAATCACGTTGGTCAATAACAAATCGTGTAAAAGGAGTGTATTTTGGTAAGTTGCGTTGGAAATGACTGTGAAATTTGGAATGTCAGGTCTTGGGAATAGATTTGATGATTTGAACAGCTGGGTGAGCGTGTAGTAATATTCTTGAGAAATCCAAGCGGCGAAGTTTTGGAGATTGATGTTGAATTGAGAATTGTCAGATTTTGGAGATGATGGAGTATCCTTTGAATCTAAAGGTTTTAAGTTCAAGCTTGGTAATTTGGATAGCGACACCCGACAATCGTTGTACCATAAATCCGCATCCTGTCTGAGGGAGGAAAGGATTGTAAAGCGTTCCGAATCTGTGTTGATTTGATTCTTTGCATTAGCAACGTAAAGCTCCGAAATGATTCTATTCTGGATCTTGCTCATGTTGATTATTATCGATTGGATGGATATCCGAAGTTCTTCGTCTTTGGTGATAGGAATAGGCAATGGAACGTCTATATCATTGAGGGAGAAGCTTGGTTGTTGACCCAGAGTGGAAGATAGGATCGAGTCGGTGATGAAAATACACCAGAATAATCTATTTGTGAATTCCAAATCGGAGAGTGTGACACCTGAGAGGTTCAATTTCTTGTTGTTTCTGTTCAACTTCCATTTGAGAGAGTATTTGGAGAGGTTCGATTGGATGAACCAGGGGATGTCCAAATCCTTATCTCCTAAAAGAGAGATGATTTGGAATAGCATCATGAATTTCAACACTTGAATTCTTGTCATTGGGAACGCCTTCTTTTGGAATAGTTTGTACGCCATGGTGAAGACGGATTTATGAGAGGTTGAGTTTTCGATTCTGCTTTGAGCGTTTGTGATGATGATTGCACAAGTGTAGATCAATAAGAATTCGATTGAAGCAAAATAGTCTTCACTATTTTTCAAATTATCATTCCAGTTAAAGTTCTGATTTTGGAATTCGTTTAACTTTTTGATGATGGTTTTCTGTTCCAAAAAGATGATGAATTTCAAAATGATGTTCAAGGTGGACTCGAATTTGGCGTTCAGTTCTGGATTGCTGTTGTTGAACGTGATGAAGATGGTTTCATCAATAAAGCCTATCTTGTTGAAAATGAGGATGAGTAAGTCTTGTTCGATGGAATCGTGGGGGGAGAAATCGAATAGACTGTTTGAGTTAGGAGCTTTTTCGTTGTTCAACGATTTGAAGTCATCATTGTGTTTGGAAGGAATGAGGAATGTGCTATCTCTTCTATTTGATGATGAGGATGGAGAGAGCGAAGCAAGAGAAGGTGGTTTTGAAGTTGATGAGGTGTTGAGGTTTGCTATTGTGATCGGAGGGGTTGTCGTAGCTGGGTTGAAAAGGAGTTGTTTTGGGATAGCAGGGAGGAGAGTCGAATCCGAGGCTGGTTTATCGAGGGGATTATCGAGGGGGTTGTTTGATAATTTCCTATTTCTCTGTTGGTGTTGTTGTTGAAGGGAGTATGAAGCTAGGGGAGGTAATGAGTCATCCATGTGGGAACTGGTTCTGATTGGAGGGAGTGTTATTATGGAAGTGTTTCTGATGTTTGAGTATTTTGGAGATAGACTAATTGGATCAGTTGGGTTAAGAGAGAAGGATTTTGTCGCCGAAGAATTATAGTAATAGTCATTGAGGTTGATATTGCTGAGGTTAGCCGGCAATTTTCCTGGGTTTGAGATTGTCCTTCTATGGATGTGGGTGTCTATTGGGATATCCAAACTTTCATTATCGGTATTGTCGTCATTTGATGATGGAGATGATGATATTGGATTACTAATTGAAGGCAGTACGTTAGTTGCTGTAGAGGCTAATATGGTAGCCGCTGAAGTTGGAGATAATTTTCTTGTATTTGTGCTATTTGCACGAGGTTTTCTCAGTTTAATGACGGAAACTGGATTTGAAGTATTTGCAGATATGATGATGGAAGAGTTATTTGGTTGAATAGAAATCGAAGATTTTCTTTTATTTTTTCTTTCAACGTATTCACAAGATTCACCTTGTCTTTCGCAGTTTGCGCATTTTGGTAGTTCCTTTGAACATTTCTTCTTCAATTTTCTGCATCTGATGCAGGCGTATTGGTTGTAAGACTTTTCTGCTGTTGAGGAAGGGGTGGTATCCGAGGATGGGGATGGAGAGTGGATCACTATGTTGTCTGTTTGGACGAGGGAAAGTGCCTGTTGTGGGGATGGTGGAGAGGACGTGTTGATGGGGTTCATTTGTTGAACTAAATTCATCAATGTGGGTTGTATGTGTGGAGTGGAGGAGTTGTTGAGTTTGCCTGGGGTGTGTTAGATTGTGGGATATAGTAGCAACGAAGAGTGTGTAGTCGGGAGTAAGGACAGAACGTCAGAAGTGGAATGGAGTGGAATGGACGCTGAGTGGAGGGTGGAATACGGGGAAGACGGGGAAGACGAGAGGCTGTTGTTAGCGGGAGAGAATTGTTGTCGAATTACCAGTTGTGGAAGTGTAAATGGAAGTGGGAGTGGGAGTGTCAGAGAAGTAAAGGGAATGGAGTGGTGGTGATTGGCAGAGACGGGGTGCAGGGTGCATCTACAGCGGGAAAGCGTGCACGGACTACGGACAAATGCCAAACTTGCCAGATTTGCCAAATTGCTGCTAGCGGGCACGACTTATCAAGCATCACGGGAGTACGGAGTTTCGGGGCTGTGGAATGCGCTGCTTCTCCGCTCGGGCGGGGGTCAGTGACCTCGAGAGCTCTCAAGCTGTTGAGGCTGCACGGCCCTTTCCCGCGCAGGCCCGCCGGCGGGC
>JAJMLU010000507.1:0-14294 GCA_030569835.1 Pichia sp. NRRL Y-27261
GGGCGTCCCAGTCGAGATTCGCCTCCAGGTTAGGGTCCTCGAGACTCATCTCCCGCAACGTCCCGAGCAGCCACATCTTCATCTCGTGGCTCATCTCCCGCAGCTTCGCCAACGACTCGTTCTTCATCAGCTTCTTCCACTTGTACCGGCACTGGATACGGGACCGTGTTCCCCCCATCAGCTCGCTGATACTCGTCCAGTTGATCGTAGGCGACACCTGTGCTTCTCGAGCAAGTCGGACCTTCCCACTCCCGTCCTTCTCTCGCGTGTCCCCCTTCTTGCCCAGCTTCATCTTCTCCTCCTCGAGAACCTTCCACACGATCTTCCGCAACGTGATCTCCTCCTGCACCGTCCATTGGTTCACATTCCTCTTCTCTCCACACTTCACGTAGTTTCTCCATCGGTCCCGGCAGTCCTCCGGCATCCGCTTCAGCTCCTCCCCGATGAACTTCCATTTCCCCTCGTGCTCCTTGCACAACTCCCCGAGCTTCAAATCTTCCTCTTCACTCCACACCCCTCTCTTCTCGAAAATGTGGTACGTACGTCTCACGTGCTTGTACAACGACGAACGCGTACGGTTAGGAATCACATTGTGCAGAATCTCCCAGAACTTGTCCTTCTTCCGCTCGTTCCCCCAGATTCTCTGCAAAAACTCCTCGTGCGTCATCTCGTTGATCTTCTCGTACTCCTTGATGAAGATATCAATCGCTAAAATCTCTTGACTGTTGAACGACCGGCCCTTGTTCTCTTCAATGATCAACGCTTTCGCCTTCTCAATAGCTTCAGCAAGCAGCTTCTTACGCAAGATGTACTCCTTACCATACTCACTTTGCAACTCCTCGTAATCAATGTCAACATCTTCTTGCACGCGGTTGTTGTTGTTGTTGTTATCATTGCTGTTTTTATTGTGGTTGTCCGTGGTGTTGTTCTTGTACTCTCCACCGTACAGTTGCGGAGATGTGATAATCCCACCATCCTTCTGTGTATGTTTTTTGCTGGCCCGTTTCTTAGGCTTGGTTTCATTAGATCTCGTTATAGTAGTTACAGGTTCATTCGATTGTTCTTTCATGTCTTTGGCTAACACCTTATTGTTCTTGATTCCATGCTCGGTAACGGCAGGAACATTCAGCTTACCTTCCTCGTCTTCGGTGGGTTTGTTACCGGATAACAGCTCGAGCAACTCCTCTCCTTCGGATCGGGCAAGCTGTTCTCTCACAGACTTCTCTGCAGCAACAACAGCAGCGGCAATCTCCACAGCGTCATGTACCGCATCGTTCTTAACATCGTCCATATCAATATCCACATCGACATCGTCCACCTCGTCGTCCTCGTCCTTCGTGACGGCACGGACGGCAGCAACAGCTTGGCTGACGGCACGGTTCACAGCCTCAACGGCAAGATTCTCGTCATCATTATCGCCGTCCTTGATATTCGTCAACGACTCCAATTCTCTCTCATCAAGAATTCCTGCATCGACAAATGCCGTAGTATCAATCACATCTTCCTTTTCAATATGACGTTTCTTACTCTTCTTGTGTGACTTGTGCTTCTCCTCCTTCTCTCCGCCAACATACTCCTTGCTGCTCTTCTTCGCCTTCTTGTCCTTCTTCTCCTTCTTCTTTTTTAAACTGGAACTACCATCATCAACAACATCCGTGAAATGTGCAGCTGTAGTTTGTGGGAATCCATACTCAACATCGTCGATATTCACCTCCACATTCGGGTCTTCCAAATCATCAGCCAGGAACCCAGAAGTCCATTGCTGGAACTCCAATCTTGACATCTCCTCGTCTTCAATCGTAGAAAACTGTCTCTTCTTACGATTTCTTTGCACTGTCTTGATGACTTCAATCGTAGGGAAATCTTGCGTGTCTCCAATGATAGCACTCGTACCACTGTGTTCGGCACCCATGTGCATGTTCGTGATGTTCTCAATGTTGCCAATGTTGCCAATATTCTCGATATTCTCCATGTTCATGATATTGTCGATATTCTCATCGATCGTACCAATGAATTTACCAATATCTTCCTCCTCGTCCCTGTTTCCTGCAGCACTCCCTGTGTGTTTTCTGACCAGGTTCTCCACAGCGAGGATCTCGTCAGAGATATTACCGTCCTGTGCTTCAGGGTCATCATTCCTGTTCCCCTCATTGTTGTTGTTATTCACATTGTGTACGTCGTTCGTACCATCTTCGTTGCCCACTTCTTCGACGTGTCTCTGCATAGACGTCTCGCCATGATGGCCGATGGCATTCCCGCCCCTGTTGAGTGGTGTCATCGTCGTGTCTGGCTGTGCTGTGTGTGGAGAGACTAAATACAAAATCAAACAATCCCTATCAGATCCACAACATTCTTTGATCAAGAGAAACCGGGTAAAACAAGCACAAAAAATTTGACATGCGAGCGAGAGTGCTCTATAGTTAGCATGAATTTTTTCTCACTGCCGTGGAGCGGCCATACATGTGTGCCCTACCATACAAATTTCACCCACATTACAATTACGATTACATTATTGGACCATACGACAGTCCCTTGATTTAGATGTGATTGTTATATTTGATATTTTTCAATTTTAAATTTATATAATGTTAAATTAATAAAGCTAATTAGAAGATTAAACTTATTATTATGATAAAATTAATAATTAAATTTAGAACTTGGTGAAACCCTTAGATTTACCAGCAGCTGGGACAACCTTAACAACGTTGAATCTAACAGTCTTTGATAATGGTCTACATTGACCAACGGTAACGTAATCACCTTCTTCAACTCTGAAAGCTGGAGAAACGTGAGCAGCTAAGTTCTTATGTCTCTTTTCATATCTGTTGTACTTTGGAATGTAATGTAAGTATTCTCTTCTGATGATGATGGTTCTGTGCATCTTGGTAGAGACAACAACACCAGATAAAATCTTACCTCTGATAGAAACGGTACCGACGAATGGACACTTCTTGTCAATGTAGGTACCTTCAATAGCAGACTTTGGGGTCTTGAAACCTAAACCAGCGTCCTTGTACCATCTCTTTGTTCTTCTGGTAGCCTTGGCCTTTGGGTTGGTGAAGATGTGTGGTTGCTGTATTAAATTGGGGATTATGGGAGGGGTGAAATGTTAGTATTATGTTCAACGTTGTGGATTTATAAAATCTGGATTTTCTGGAATAAAGAGTACTGGGAAATGATACTGTGAAGTATAGATGTAATACTGTCGTCGGAGTGTGTTTAGA
The DNA here is from genome assembly GCA_030569835.1 of Pichia sp. NRRL Y-27261. NCBI lineage: Eukaryota > Fungi > Ascomycota > Pichiomycetes > Pichiales > Pichiaceae > Pichia > Pichia sp. NRRL Y-27261. The sequence continues at coordinate 3,225 of JAJMLU010000507.1, forward strand.
GAGTGATTCGTGAGTTTTCTTCAATACTGCTTAGTCGTTGAAAATTTTGTGATAATGATTAATTTCATATGGAGACATCTTGTGGTCATCTGGTAGTCGAACTTTGGTGTATCTTGCTCTGTCAACGTATATTCACTGGTTCACTGCTGATCGTATTATCACAAACTCATGCACACTTGTTCTTCGATTATTTTTTCACTGGTCTTGTGTCAATACTTCATTTCGTCCTTGGATAACTCGTAGTGTATATTTCGTACTCGTGCTGCTCTATCGCCTTTGTAGTCATTCTAGTATTACTCGTGGTTCATTTTTCATCGTCTCTGTATTCAATCCTTCAATATCCTGATTCTTTAGTCTTTAAATTTCAAATAGTTTGAATATTCTATAATGCATACCTTTTGGAAAGCCTTTTCAGATTGAACGGTCAATTCAGTGGTCATGTTTGGTCTGAGATCTGATCTTGATGATTTAAAACAAAAGTAAAATAGGTAAATTTGAAAAGATTTCTTGAATTAAACACTTAATTTTTGTTAAACACTAAGTTAACGTGTGTATCCTCCAATACTAGCACAGCAGACCCACTCACCATCGCACACAGCGCACAGCGACCACCGCCCGCTTCCCACACAAACGAAAATTTTCGACTCGCACAGTGAGCGAGAACGCTCAATGAGACGCTGCTCACACTGTAAACGCTCTCGCGCGGGACTGTGAAAAATGGTCTCGGATGTCTAACGTGCGGTGCGAGGGTGTGTGCCCAGAAGAGGGCTACCCAAACCCTCGGCCTAAGCACGTGACCCGGAGTTGAACATGCTACATCATCTTCAATCATGTACTTCACTCCGTAATTACATTAACGTTCTTAACTATACACACTAAACACTTCGCTATATCAACCATTCTAAGGACTTCGCAGTCGTCTCACCTATAAGCCCTGTCAATGTTGCAAGATCAGGGAACTTCATATCCTGGAAATCGAATCCCGGGACAACGACTTCACTAACCCATAAATAATCCTTATCAGATTCATCATTATCGCCATCAGGAATGATATAGCATCCCTTGTACGTGCCTGGTTCGACGATCCATTGTGTTCTTTCTCCGTTGGCGATATCGAATCCGACCCGGAATGTCTCCATCGTGCCGTCTTTGTGAATCAACACATACACACCACGTCCTTTTTGTAAAATATGGATCGTTCTGCTAGTTGCATTCGTGTGGAATTTGCCAATTGGTGATTCGCAGGACATGACAAAATGTATCAATGTCGATTCGTTTCGTGTTCCACTTTCAGTGGTCACTGTGGAGATTGCACGGTCGGTTTCTTTGAAATACCCACCGTTTGGATGCTTATCGAGTTTCAAGCCTGTGGCTAGCGTACTAATCGATTCATCCTCAACGGTAATTCCTTTCTTAGAGTATTGTGGTTCTCTGATGGTAATAGACATGGCTGGATGGTGTGCTTGCTCGGAGTAATCGATATATCAAGAAGGAACGTGGATAAAGCAACACGAAAATTTACTTGATATCATTTTCGGACATCCCTCGGCTGTGCAATTAGATATACTGCGATTATTGTTGAAACAACTATAAAACTTCGATAGATAAAGAAAGGGGATCTGTATATACATTCCATATAGGGTATGAAAAATAAAGATAGAAATGAAATATAGAAACTGGAATTGAATTGAATAAAAATAAAGAAAAAGGTCAAGTTAATAATGTCTTTCGTAAAAGCCCAAATAGGGTTTGGATCATGCTTCAGCTGCTGCTGAACCCTTATCCGCAACCTTTGGAACCTTAGGTGGAACAGGGGTCTTTGGAGTCTTTAGGCCAGTAGCTGGATCAGCTGCAGAACCAGAAGCATCACCACCACCAATTCTTTCCATCTTTGCTGCACCGCCAGCCCAATTGTGGAATAAATCGAGTAATTCATTGTTATCGTGTAATGCAACAATATCGTCAGCACCGCCTCTACTGGTACCCTTGACAATGAAGTTTGGAACAGTGAATCTGCCGGTTTCCTTACCGACGTGATCTTGTAATTCCTTACCGTTCTTATGATCATCTAATTCGATGATGATAGGTTCTGGACTAATGTTGTATTCGGTCTTCAGTAAGTGCTTTAATTTCTTAGAGAATGGACAGTATGATTTGGAGAAAATGACGACTGGGGATTTAGCTAATATGTTTTCGTACTCCTTCTTTGGATTGAATGAAGAACCTTCGTCTTTGCTTACTCCTTCCTCTTGTGCCTTCTTTTGTGCATCCATTACTTGTGAATTGGAGTTTTGGTGATGTGATGTTGGGCCTGGGTTCTTTTGTCTGTGTTCTTCGAGGTCTGGTACTGCCTTTGCCTTTTCTGCAGCCTTTGGATTGTGAAGTGATGGTAAATCCTGATTATCCTGACTTTCGTCTGAAGAATGTTTTAAAGATTCCTTTTGCTTGCTGGAACCTAAACCCTTATCGGCCTTGATACCATTGGAGCTTGACGCAGCACCGGTTGCTGATGGGTTTTCTTGATCCTTGATTGCATCATTCTTATTAGATGATGAAGATGAGGATTTATCGTGTGCCTTCTTGGATGTTGGATCGCCTGCAACTAATGGAATATTGTCGGAATAATCAGCTAATTTGACCTTAGATTCATCGATCACGCCTTCTTTGCCCTTAACATAATCATTGGCATTTGTAAGTTTCTTGGTATCTAATTTATCTTGAGAAGATGAGGATGAGTCGGATGCACCATTCTTGGCAGATGATGAAGATGAACCGGATGCACCGTCAGCTTTCTTGGAAGAGGATGAAGAAGTGGACTTTTCACCTGGAACTTGAACGGAAAGATCGTCACTTAATAAGTGGTTGTTATTGTGGATACTGTTAGCAATGGCGCCTGATTTGTGACTGCTTGAAGAAGATAATAAAACAACGAAAACGAGTAAAAGTGCACCTGCTGCGATGGAGAGGAGCTTACGCTTTCTTGGAGTGATTGGAATACCCATCTTTGCTGTAATGTGTTTGCAGAATGTAGGGCCTGTGCGAAACGGAGTGTATATGGAGAAAAGAGGCACTCTACGGGAGTAAACAAAGAAACACAAGCCTGCACGGTATCAGAAACACCGGATCCAGACGCCAACCAGGGAGCACAGCATTTTTGCTCGAAATGCGGGCGGTGCTCACGGGATTTCAAACTGTAATCAGCACACTGCACACTTCCACGGCGGATCCCTCGATGCCCCGGGCACGGAGACTGGGATGCTTCTTCGGTGGCAGTTTGCTTCTATCGGTTGGGTTGCGAATGTTTATATACGGGCTTAAAGGGTAAGGGTTATCTAGGGGGGATGCTATATAGTGTTTATAAAGGGGTACAGACCATTGTTTAGTCCGTGATGATCTCAGCGTACAACATTCTCTTGAGATCTATCAGTTCAAGCTGGTCTTTGAACTCGTCGAAGAAGAAAAAGTCGTCAGGAATAGGTTCTGCGTCGGTCTCTGTTGCTGGATCTCGGAACTCGTAAACATATGGGTGTTCGAGACAATCCTGGATTGTCATTCTCTTTGCGGGGTTGAAGGTAAGTGTTTTCTCAATGAAATCAACAGCTGCTGGATCGGCTTTTCTGAAGATCTTCTTCATTGGGATCTTTCTTTGTGATTTGGTGTGTGTCTTGATATAGTCTCTTGCTCGTTGCAGTTTGATGCTTTCCAGGTCTTCTTCTGATGGTGATCCCAAGACTTCGAAAATTAACAATAGTTGGTGACGGTAGTCTTTTCCAGGGAAAATAGGTTCTCTGAGAATCATTTCTGCCAATATGCATCCAATTGACCAAATGTCGATGGCTTTGGAGTATTGTGCTAACGATAGCATGATTTCAGGCGCTCTGTACCATCTAGTGGCCACGTATTCGGTTAAGAATGTATTCTTATCTTTGGTTACATCAGTTTCAAATCTGGCTAAACCGAAATCACAGATCTTTAAATCACACTTCTCGTTGACGAGTAAATTAGCAGGTTTCAAATCTCTGTGGATGATACCACAACTGTGCAAATACTTCACACCTTTCAACAGCTGGTAAAGCATGTATGTCATGTGATTATTACTCAGGTTGTGTGTTCTGATAACGGTATGCAGATCTGCGTCCATGTATTCTTGAATAAGGTAGACATCATGGAAGTTTTCAAAACTCGTGGGTTTCTGGATGTCTAGGATCTTGATGATATTTGGATGGTTGAACCTCTTGAGGAACTTGACTTCTCTGAGTGTTCTTAGACAGAAGAGATCTCTCTCGAAAGGTTCGATCTTCTTAATTGCCACCACCTGGTCACTACCGTACTTGTGGCCGACTGCAACGACACCATATGCACCCTGTCCGATAACGTTGATGACCTTGTAGTCTCTGATGTTGAATACGTAGTTCTGTTTCTGCATTTCCTGGACCCGAGCTGATAGTAACCGTGTGTTTCTCTGTGTGGGGTGTAGATCTTGGACAGATGGTAATCGGGAAGCAGCTACATCTGCACCTACATCTCCATCGCATCTCCAGACCCGTCGCCCTATATATACGCCCGCCCTGGCCATTGTGGCCCCTCTGGCCTGCAATCCGCCCGTCTTCCCGTCAGAACTGTTTCACATTGGGTGGCAGGTGAAACACTCCGTGAAGGTGAAACAGCACAGCCCGGTTCTGGGACCCTCGTTCCGCTCCCGACTCGCCACGCTGCTGGCAACATGAATCGGACACTCTCAATGGGGTGGTGCTTCTGCTGCTGTTTCACACGTCTACTCCGAGGAGGCAAGCCAAAGGGACATTGTCGCCGTTTCAGAGAACACACATCAACCTCTCACAATGCCTGCTCAGGAGAAGAACCACGTCACTGCCTTGATCACAGGTACCTCCGGTAACTTGGGTATCAACATCGCAAAGAGACTCATCAAGGAAGTTCCGCTCGATAAGAAGCTCACGATCATCGTCACCTCCAGAACATTGGCAAATGCCAACCAGACAATTAAACAATTGAACGACTACAACAATGAAGAAGTGAAAAGAACGGGTATCTTGGACTTTGACTACTCATTAATGGACTTCACCGATATGGTTTCCATTTTAGCCGCTGTTTATGAATTGCAAAAGAACCACAAATGTATCGACTTACTCTACTTGAACGCAGCTCAAGGTGTCTACAAGGGAATCGACTGGTGGGGTGCAACTGTCGAATGTTGCACCAACCCAATCAAGGGTGTCACCTATCCAACATACAAGATCCAAGAAGTGGGTGTCAAATCCAAAGATGGACTCGGTTTAGTCTTCCAAGCTAACGTATTCGGTCCGTACTATTTCATCCACAAATTGATCCAATACAACATGTTTGAAAGCTCTTCGGATGCTAGAATTGTTTGGATCAGTAGTGTCATGTCAAAACCATCATACTTATCCATGGATGATTTGGAATTACTCAAATCAGATGAAAGTTATGAAGGTTCTAAAAGATTAATCGATTTGATCCATCTAGCAACTTACAAAACCTTATTGGAAAAATACAAAGTCAAACAATACTTGACTCATCCAGGTATAGTTACATCATTCTCATTCTTCAGATTCTTAAACCCAGTGACTTACTATGGTATGTTATTCTTATTCTACCTTGCTAGATTATTGGGTTCTCCATGGCACAACATTCACGGTTGGATTGCAGCAAATGCACCAATTTACGTTTCATTATATGCTGATCCAGCGTCTGACAAACAAGCTGTTAAATATGGTAGTGCCAGTCGTTGGAATGGTGAAGAATATTTGAAAACAGATGAAGTTGACCCTACTGGTGATAATGACGTTTTAAAATTCTTCCAAACTCTTACCGCCGAGTGGGACGATAAATTGAAAAATCAAATTGTCAATACTAGAACTAGATAAATTTACACCTTTCTTTGCTAATCAATAACTTATGTATAAAGCTCATAAACAAAAAACTATAAATTTAAAATACAAAAACAATCATAAAACGTAACCTAATGTCTCATTCTTTCTCTTTCGATTCTTCTCCATCTTTCCAACTCTTGTCTTGCCGCATCATCTTTAGCTTTCATAGTTTCCCAGCGTGCTCTTGCTTGATCTTGGATTTCTTGTTCTTTGGCTTGTCTCCATCTCAACCAGCTGGCTTGTGTTTGATCGTATTCGCTCTTGGCTTTTCTAACCTCTTCATCGTAGTACTTAACTGCATCTTCGGCGATTTCCTTAGTAGCAGCATGGAAGATACCAAGATTATTCCACATCGTTTGGTACTTGTCACTAATGAAATCTTTGGCCACAGCACCTGCACGTCCTAACCATTCCATTGCACCAGATACATATCCTTCCGCTTCGTTAGTACCATCATATCCAACCTGGACTGCTTGATCCTTGACACCGCCGACATAATGTTTAACATAATCAGCTTTATCCTTAATGTCTTCTTTGGTATCATAACCAGCTTGAACAACTTTATCTTTCTGACCAGCAACATAGTGTTTAGCGTATTCGGCGTTGTCTACAACTGAATCTTTAGCATCGTAACCAGCTTGTACAACTCTTTCTTTGGTTCCGGCAACATAATGTTTAGCATATTCTGCATTATCTTCGACAGCATCTTTAGCATTGTATCCAGCCTTAACAACTCTGTCTTTACCAGCAACCGCTTGATACACAGCATAATCTACATTATCTTGGATCTTGTTCTTCATGTTGGTACCAGCATTGGCAATTTTATCCTTACCAGCGGCAGCTTCATTCATTGCATAGTCGACATTAGCCTGGATTTTGTCTTTTGCATTAGCACCAACATTTGCAACACGATCCTTTCCGGCAGAAGCCTGGTTCATCGCATAATCAACATCATCCTGAATCTTCTCCTTAGCATTATAACCAGCTTGAGAAGCGTAATCCTTTGCACCGGCGACATAGTGTTTGGCGTATTCTGCATTATCATAAGCAACTTGGACAATCTTGTTCTTAGCATCTTCTGAATGTTTCTGAACTCCGTTGGTAAGGTCAATATCATTTACCGAGTCCTTCACGGAGTCCGCTTGTTGTGACACATAGTTGAGTAAATTATTGAACGCCTCTTCACTTTGTTCTTTAAAATACTTATATCTTGCTTCAGCTTGATCTTGAACTTCAGTGGCTTCACCCTTTCTCCATGACCACCAGCTTGCTTTTGTTGCGTCCCAGTCCTTCTTTGCTTGTTCGGCACTCTTCTTGTAATGTTCTGCATTGTTCTTCAATCTATCCTCGGTTGAACTTTGGTAATTCTTAATAGCATCAATAGCGTCTTGGAATTTCTCAGAACTGTAATATTGAACATTACCGATGGACTTCATGACATTTTCAAATTCCTTCTTTGCTTCATCATACTTATTTTGCAAGGCCTTGTTTGGTTCCATCCAGCTTTTGCCGCTACTCTCATCCAACTTCTTTTTCGCCTCAACTACTTTAGAAGATGCGTCATCATACATGTACTTGAAATGTGTCGCCATATCCGAACCAACATCCTTGAAATTGTCTTGGAAATCTTTAGCGGCCTTATCCTTCATACCTAATGAATCAGCGACGGTATCTTTAATATCAACAGCATAATCCTTAACACTATCAACATAGCCCTTTGCAGAATTGGCTTGAGATTTTATATAGTTCACCAAGTCGTGATCAGCAGTATCGGCATGTTCTTTAAAGTAATTGTATTTCTTCTCAGCAACATCTTGGATTTCTTTAGATTGTGCCTTTCTCCATCTCCAGAAGCTAGATTTAGTAGAGTCCCATTCAGCCTTAGCTTCTTTTGCATGTTGATGATAGAATTCACTATTCGCCTTCATTCTCTCTTCAGTTGACAATTGATAGTTCTTAATCGCATCGATTGCTTGTTGGAACTTTTCAGAGCTGTAGTACTGGACATTGTTAACAGAGTTCATGACACTGTCGAACGTAGTCTTTGCATCTTCATACTTCTCCTTCAATGCATCGTCGGGTTCAGCCCAGAATTTTCCATTACCACATTTCTCCAAGTTCTTCCTAGCATCAGTAAGTTTAGATGACGCATCATCATACATATACGCAGCGTGTTGTGAAACTTCAGTACCGGCATTTTCGAGATTCTTACGGAGTTCCTGGATGATCTTAGACTGGCCTGGATTGAGGCGATTTCCAAGATTGTTCTCATTTGTAGCTGCGTCTGCAGTAGCACCAGCAGCAGTGGCGTGATTGTGGTGATTGTCATTAGCGGTCTTTAAAAGAGGAGCATCGGCAAATGTAGTGGTCATAGTTTGTTTGTCTGCGGCATGAAGATTATCAACAATAGAATTGTGAACTTTGTTCTCGTCATCCTTGTCTGCCAAAGCACCAAGGACAATAAAACCTGCAATACTGTATGCGAAAGTTTTGAAAATACTCTTTGCAATTGCCATATCTGTAGTTATCGTGTGTGTATAGTTAAGAGAACGATTTTACACAGAAAGAAACTAACAGTGTCTTCTAGTTTATGCGATAAAAATGGGAATTGTCAAATATATATACCATTTTTTGGAATGACCATCTTTTACGGCATAGGGATAGGTGGCTACTTTATTTAGATACACTGGTGTCAGGAAACTAGAACCTCGTGGCAGTTCCCTAAACCTGTCCCGGTGTCACACGAATTTCACGCTGATCGGACTTCTGCAAATTTTCTGACGAGCCCCTTACATTATTCTGGGCTGTGATGTTTAGGTCATAAATTGGGTGTTATGACGAATGTACATTTACGGGGGAGGGGGGTTATATCGTAGCGGTTAATCTCTTAAGTGATACATACGTAGAATATAGTGTGCTTATAACTTTTTAGTTGGTGTCATTGCAGCCCAAGACATGACTGGTGGATTGGCAGGCTGTGGGGTTGCCGGTTTAGCCGGTTCGTCCAAAACACCGTCATGGAACATCTCGTTTAAACTTGTTGGTTTTGTAGGAACAATAGGTGCAACCTTGTGTGAATCGTTCGTGGATGATGATCTTGAGTGTTCGGCCTCAGGAGCGTTTCTTCTTGGAGGAGGTGGAGGTGGAGGTGTAGCTTCAGCAGATTGGGCAGGTTTCAGTGGGGCACCAGATCTTGAGACAGTTGGTGCCATCACTGAGTATGCGGACATTGTAGCTGGTCTGGCGGGTGCTGGTGGAGGTGTTGATGCTGCTGGTTTCATTGAGTTTTCAATTGATTGTTGCACATTAGAAGGAGTCAAACCTTGAATCAACATTTGTTTAGTTTCTTCCGCATTGTAAACGGGTGGGAGTGGACGTCTTGGTAATTGTGGAGAAACAGATGAAGCGCTATCAAAGTCCAGCAGATTTCCTGTAGTTGAACCTGAATATGAAGATGTTGTTATTGATGATCTTGTTGATCTCTTTGAACGTGTGTCTTCATTGAATGAAGGTGATGACGATGTCGGTGATGCATCGTTTAAATCGATATGTTCACTTTGAGCGTTATTGTCCAACTTGTAAGATTCACGGATCTTACTTGTGTATTGGTCTCTGTAATCTTCATCGATTAACTTAACCTTTGATTGGAAAATATTGTAAACAGGTCTATGATCAGAGAATTTGACTGATTGCGTGTAATAGTAAACATCTGACTTCAAAGACTTACCACGATACAAGATTCTGTCAGTCCATGCGGGAACACGTTGTTTTTCGGAAGAATCATAAACATCGCTAAATTTATCAAATTTGTAGGTTGGTGGGAATGTAATTTCAGATTCTTTGAAGAATTTAAATTCTTGAATGCGCATCATTTGATAAGATAGTTGATCTCTTGAGAACAATGTCACTAAATCATCACGATCGATCAATTCTCTGACCTTTTCATTTGGAATGGTAATTCTATAATTCAGATCACCAAGCCAGACGATATTATCGTGATGTTTAATATATCTATTTCTTGAGAATCTGATACCATTCCAACAACTGATAAAATCGTTGTTTCTTTCTTCTGTATATTGTAAACCTGAAGATAAATGTGAATTGACAAAACAGAAAGATGTAGAGCAGAAATTTAATCTGATGGCAACAGTACCTTTGTTTGCGGTCATACCACCTAAACCTGTCTTTTTGGATTTACCTTCAACTTCAGTGACTTTAGGAACATGGTCAGCCTTGACGAAAAGAAGCAATAAGATAGATGACATGAATTCGGATCTTAATAACACATAACTATCTTTTGAGTTCTTCCTTATAGTTGTTTCGACTTCTTTAGTCCAATATTGACCTACTGACCCATCATTCTTTAAAATGTTAGAGGCGTTCAATTCGACAACTTCTTGGAATCCAACGACAAACATATCAGGACTAAACCCTTCTTCTGGGAATAACCATTCTGTTAAATTCTTATTATCACTAGCACCTGCTAAATTGAAAGTACCTGTAAAGATAGTGATTCCACTATAAGATGTGAACTTCGATTCATATTTAGTTAATTCTTCATTGATGTAGTCTGTTACTGGATCATAAATGAGAACTTGTCTTTGTGATGAAATCTTACCTAAGAGTGTATCCGTCAATTGTTGTTTACCCTTGTCGACGAAATTGTTAATGTAAATTCTACTGATAGATTTAGTAGCATCAGATAATGCACCTGCAAATCCCATCTTACCACTTCTTGAAAAACTTGACTTAAGTGCATTCGTACCAGTATAAATTTGTGAGATTCTATCACCATGATCGGCCCAAAGGATTCTGTGTTGCTCCTTCACTGTTGATAAATCGTGGATCTTTCTTCTGTCAAAGAAATCAACTAAAACTTGTAAAGAGATGACTTGCTGGATGACGTTGGTTCTATCTAGACAGTCCAAACAGTTTGTTCTGAAAGTACCCTTTTGTTCGGACAATGTTCTTCCACGGGCGATATCATATGAAAAGAAGTCGAAATCGTCGAATGATTCATTCAATAATGGCAATAATCTAGTTGCATCAGCATAAGTTTTAGAAGTTTCTTGATGGAAATCAAAATCTGTGAAAAAGACCGAATCTGGATGAGTTTTTCTTAATTCTAAATAATGTTTTTTATAAGTTTGACTCAATT
>JAJMLU010000508.1:0-23150 GCA_030569835.1 Pichia sp. NRRL Y-27261
CTCTTCTTACCCTTGACAAGGACGGCATCACCACGGAATAATTGTAATTTTTCCATAGTGTTGGAGGTCATTGAGATGATTGAGTTGTCATCGTTGGTAGCATCATCGACAATTAATGCATTGTCCTTCTTCTTTCTTCTTAAGATAGCAGTTGCAGTGGAATCTTCAGGGTCGACTTCTCTGCCAGAGGCGTCTAAAAGTGTTTTCTTTTCACCGGCCATGGTTGATCTGGACTGTTTGGGGGAGGTAATTGGGTTGGGGGGAAAGTAGCACTTGGTAGGCGGAGGGGGAGATCAGAAGGGAAGAGGAGATAAGAAGCAGAGAGAGAAGAGCACTGAGGGCAAATGGCAAGTGGCCAGGAAGGCAATGGAGGTCAAATGAGACCGGATCCTTCACTTCTCGATCTTTCGGTGGCAAATTCGTGGCAGAAAGCTGTGAGGGCAAAATTGCTAGCGTCTGGGAACTCGCAGCGCGAGAACAGGCGGGTGGCGGTGCGGCACGTGATCGGTGGCGCGGTCACAGCAGTTCTCAGCGGCTGCCAGTGGCCGAAGTGAAATGACTCTGAGTGTGGAGTATGTGGAGTATACTCTTGGGCTGCTCTTTGATCCGTCCCCAACAGACAACACACAGCACACACACAATGGCATCAGCAGTCCAACACGAAGCTTCCTGTATCTTCTGCAAGATCATCAAGGGTACGTATGACATCTGGGGCAGAAATCTCTCGTTTTAAGCTTATTTTTCATCCAACTTATACTAACATAACTTCTATCTCCATGCTTACCGCTATTATCATACAGGTGAAATCCCATCTTTCAAGTTAATTGAAACCGCACACTCATACTCTTTCCTCGACATCCAACCAACCTCCAAGGGCCATCTGTTAGTCATTCCAAAGTACCACGGTGCAAAGTTACACAACTTACCGGATGAATACTTACAAGACATTTTACCAATCGTCAAGAAGTTAACCATTGCTTCTGGTCTTGCCATCGACGGCCCAGAAGGCGCCGGCTACAACATCTTACAAAACAACGGTAGAATCGCACACCAAGAAGTCGACCACGTTCATTTCCATTTGATTCCAAAGAGAGATGAAAAGACCGGTTTAATCGTTGGCTGGCCTGCAGAAAATGCCGATATGGGTGAATTATCAGAATACGCAAAGGAACTCGTTGCTAAATTAAACTAATGTTGACAGTCATTATTTGGTTAGTTATTTATATAGTTTGGTTAATTAGTTTTATTTACTCGATTAATTGATTAATTACTTAGTTACAATCCAACCATTCCACCAACTTGACGAGCACCGGCACCAAACACCATTTGCATCGTTTGCGTGCCGAATGGGAAGTAACTGGCGGTATACCATAAAATAGAACAGATTTCCACAATACCCATGATCAAACTCAATATAGTGCTCTTTAAAATAACGGCACAGTAAATTGTCAATATTTGACTAGTGGCGAAAACAATTGTAAATGGTAATCTTTCCTTACTTATGAGATGCTTGCAGTATGAGACAGGTCCTTGTAAAACACCGAAAGAAAGGAAGAACAATAATGATCCTAGCGTCCATAACATGACAAACTTTCTTGGCTTTAATGTCAACACTGGGAATAAGAAGAATCCTAATGCAAAACATGCAGCTGATCCTAATAATAGTAATCCAAATCCAACGTATCTTTCAAATCTGGAAAGTGTGAACCATGATGGCTCTTCGGTGGATCCTCCGAGGATGTCGGATGTGTTCAATGGTAGTATGTTTTGTGCGCCATCAACGGTGTCTTGGAACGTGTTTGTAATGTTTGATCCTAAATTGGAGAAGAATGACGAGGCATTACTGGTGAAATCATTCGTATTCGTGGAACGGGTGGTTCTCCAATTGGAGATGAATGCTGCGTTGTTGTCGTCAGACATGGCTGTCGGGGTGCTGCGTGTGGTTGTTGCCCGGAGTGGAATATTACCGGTCAGCAACTTCCAGCAAGAGACACACCACACATAAACAACATCGGTCAATCAATCAGCCACCGCCACCGCATGCGCCACCGCCACAGGGAAAACACCAGCCACCGGCACCCGCCATGCACGCGCCACTCGGAATTCTCAGTTCAGTTGCCGCTTGCCGCTTTCTTTTTCAATTTTCTTATCGCAGATTGCAGTTTTGCCAATTTGAAAAATCTGAAATTAGCTGAGAGAATTATGAGTCAATTTGTGTGCTGGGACTAGAGACTTCTCTTCTTCCTATCCTCTTCTCTTCTCCTCTCCTTTTCCTTTTTTGTTTCCCTCTCCTTTCTTTGTCGAGACTACACCAGTTAGGCCATCAGTGTTACCAGCCTTACCGCCAACATTCTTACCGATATTATTTAGTAGTTGAAAATTTATCAACCTTTGCGGTATTATTCGTACCAACCAATACCAGGTCAGCTCGTTGGAAGAAGGTTGGTGATACTGCAAAACCAACAATATCACACCTGTTACTATTACTTTTGCTACCACTAGTACTACAGAGTGATTCTTTTGCTGCTACAAAAAACAAATTTGATATATCACAAATAAAAGACAAAACATATTTAAAACGATTAAAAAACAATACCTGTTTGAATAAACTGTGATGCATCTCTCGGTGATTATCAATCTGGCCTCTTCATCCACCATGATCGTGAATAAGCGCGTTTCTGGATTCAGGGTCAGATATAATACCGTTGACCTTTTTGTCGACCTTAACCTTCTTGGCTAAAGCACACTTTCCGTTGTTGTGTTCTAGTCCAGCAACCTTGAGTCTTCTTTTTGTAGCAGTCATGTATTGTATGGGAACTGCCGCAGAAAGAACAGAACTTTGGATGTTTACCTAATTGCTTAAGTCTCTTGTTGCCCTTGCCCTTTCTCCAGTTGGAGAATCTGCCGCCGTTACCGCCGTTACCGCCGTTACCGTTACCGTTACCGTTATTGTTACCAACAGTATTACCAGCATTAGTACCAGTATTGTTAACAACATTGGTTGGAGCGTTGACATTACCAGCTCTGGTATCATTATTGATATCATTGGTGGTTTTGTTTGATAATTGGAAAAAGTTTGGTAACATGGTTCTAGAGGCAAAGTCATCAAAATATTCGTGGAAGTGATCAATGGCATCGACGACCTTCAAATTGGTTTGTTTGTTGATCCATTTATTGAAAGCGGTTTGGACGCTAACATTGTTAAAGGTCCATTTCAAATTGTTAAACATGATCCGAGAAATCTTTGATTCATCAAAGGGATAATTGGAAAGTTCCATGGAAAGTTAGAAAGTGGTCCACTTTGCTTTGTTCATTGATCTCATTGACTCAACGTCAATAGAGGACTCTGCCTATTCATCGGATAATAAAGTGAATTCCTTAATCATTTTAACCGCTCTTAATAAATTAATAACAGCATCGGATAAATATTGCTCATGGTTGATAGTGATAGTTGGCATCTTAACCGTAGCTGATAAGTATTGGAAGATGATCTTCTCCTCTTCTTTCCTCATTTCTAAAGTTGTCTTCTTCTTGAATGCTTTGATGATGTCATCAAAAATGCCGTTAAAACCTAGATTAGAGGTGATGATAATCGCATTGTTCCAATATGATTGGAAGTTGGTAGCACCAGTCGGCTTAATCCATGTGGAAGCAGTTCTTGCCTGTTCCTGGTATAACTTATTTAAAGTATCGTTTGATCTGCCGGTGAATCTTGATGGTGGTTCGTCGTTCATTTCGAAATCATCATCATCATAGATTTCCCCATCACTTGAGTCGGAAATCTCCATAGAGTCATCAGGTGAGTTACCTGAGCCCTTGGACTTACCAGCGTTGGAATCTTTACCATCGGTTGATTCCTTAGTGGCATTGGTTGGAATGGATTGTTCAGTGTTAGATTCATCAGATGAATCAGAGAAATCCATGAAGTCGGATTCCTCATCCGCTACTTTAGTAGCATCGTTGTTAGTAGCAGCTTTGTTAATGGCTGCAACCTTCTTGAACTTTTCTAAGCCGGTTGGCTTTGGCTCATAAACCTTAATAGGTTCATTGGAACTCTGAGCTGAGAACATCATGTTGAGATTTGGTGCGTAAAAGTTATTAAATGTGTAAAGATGTTGTTATAGACTGATTGTCCTTAGGCTTTACAATAAATCTTTCATATTATATGAACCATTCACTCCAAATAAATCTTCATACTTTTAACATTCGATTTTGTTTAACTGATCAAATTCTGAGTTCGAAACCATCAACAATTAACAATTGTTAATACTCTTATTAACCAAATCTCAACACGATGCTGGTAACTCATAGAATTGAATCAAACACATTTACAAAAGTTTACAAAAAAAACCAACCTGATTAGATAAAGTTAAAAAGGTATCCGCAATCAAGAAGGGATCAAACCATATATGTGGTCCTCATATCTTTCTCTTCTTTATCTTTGTATAATCTGACTAACTTTTATGTATTCAAGTAAACATTTACTCTTAAATGCGCTTTTGTAAGTTTAGTATCCACAACAATCATTATAAAAGAATTACATATCATACGCTATACGTTAAATAGAATACATCGAATTCATCTTTAATATACACTCATTCTATACATGTCAAAAATAAATAAACTAGCCTTTTAAATCATATTCCAAACCCACCGACGGGCTTCTTTAGTATCTGGTCTAAGAATTCAGCATCGCTTTTGAACTGCAGACCAGGCTCATTAAGCATTCGATCGAAATCGTCTTGTGGAGATGGCATATCTATCGGTTGTAAATTATGCACGTTCGATAAAGGAGATGGAATATTATTCGTATTGGCATTCCCATTATTAAAAGTTAAGCCATCACCTTCGAAATCGACCGTGCCGTTATGATCATCGTTGGAATTGATATGTTCCAGATTCAGCAGCATGTCCATGTCATCGGGTGTGTTGTGATTACTCACAGAATTGACATTACTATGACTCATATCTGGGTGTCTTTTATAAGATTCTGACAATTTCTTAAAATCTAGAGGTTCGGAATGATTATTTGAGAAATCCATGAAGTTGAGTTTCGATTCACTTGGTCTGATATCTACATCTTCTGTGAATGCAGAAAGGTTCTTTTGAAAGCTTTCTAAATCTGGTTGTGCAACTTCAGGACTTTGCATGGTTGTATCGATATTATTAGATTGACCGTTGTTATTATTTTCACCATCATTCAAATTCAAATGTTCAACCTGTGCTTCCAATTCTGCCAATTTCCGATCTTGTGCATCTAAAATTTCCTTCAAATACATAATGTATGTCACACCTTTATTCAAAATGATGTTTTTATTAGCTTTAGAATCTTTATTTGCACTTTTCGATCTGGAGGAATCATAGAGCATTGTTGGAGGAATCAACGAACCCAGTTCTTTTATCTTCTCCTTGATCAAGTCACGTCTTCTTCTTTCAACGGCATTATGCAATTCCCTTCTTCTAGAAAGCTTGGTTTCCTTACTGAACGCATTCTTTGGGTTCATATGAGTATTCACAGAAGATGGTGAGCCGACAAAACTTTTCAATGATGGAGAGTTCATAGGAGATTTCAAACTCTCATCGTTATATGAACCATAAGGAGAATCTAAAAATTCATCGTAATTAGAAGATGGAGAAATCAAACTGTTTAAGGAAGTACCCAATTGAGATCCATAACTTTTCGCCAATGAATTGGACAAACTTTTCCCTAATTTATGACTTGTGAAATTGGTTGAGAATCCTAACGACTGTGGTGAAAACGTGTCTGTTCTCAATGAAGATGCGTCTCTCACTAAGGAAACAGGTTGTGGACTTTGGTAGATTGAATTGGATAACGTATCTGTGTTTGTTGAGCTGTCATTCACTGTGTTCATCGAGAAGTTGTTGTTTGTTATTGGGACTCCGTTTAGGTTTATACCAATGGAGGCGCCGTTTGCTGAGGTGTTCATTCCTTGAAGATTCACACCGCTCTCTTGTTGAGTTAACAGACTGTCTATGAATTGTTTATCGAAATCTTCGATGTCCAAACTATCATCCATATTATTTGGAGTTTGGCCTGAATTTGTTCTGAACGAGTCATTTCCATAGTTGTCGATGAACCCGAAATTGGTTGCCGAGTTTGTATATGGTATGTTTGCAGAGTCGATGAAGTTGTTTGCGAAATTGTTGTTGAGGTTGGTGTTACTATCACTTGTGAATGGAGTATTTGACGAGCTGTTCGTGTTTAAATAATTGGAATTGGGTGAATTGAAATCCGTGTTATAGTTGTTGTTATTATTCGAGTCATTCCTGCTCATCTTTGGCGTGTTGTTTCTTGCGTGTTTGTTCGTTCAATTCTAAAATATTGTATGTTCTGTATGATTAAATGTGGCTCCTTTCTGACGTCACTGTAGTTGGTCAAGAGAGGTGGTATATGATATGTAGCTGAAATAGAGGGAGTATCCACCGTGGAAATATATAGAGGGAGTGTGGGGCGTGATCCGAGTGCAACCGAAGGAAGAGTGCAGGGTGCTGGTAAGCTGGGCTTATGACAGGAAAGCTGGTGTGCATGCAAAGTGCAAACGACAAGGCTATTACTCACTTCAAAGCTGAGCACAATGAATGTGTGTGTGCTCTCCTGTTATCATTGAGCGTGGACGGGATATTCACGACAGGAAATGTGTCGTAAGGGAGGGCGCGAGTCGATCGACGTCGCCGAAATAGGAAATAACCACTGGATTTACGATTAAAACAGGCAAACTATACAGTTATCTATTTTGAGGCTGAGTATTTGGTATTGCCACACTCTCAGAAGTCGTGCTCGACTTTCGTCTGATTCCGCCTTGACGAAGAGCTTTGATACTGTTGGAAATACTGCTTGATCTACGATAGAACAAACTCGAGCCAGCGCCAGTACTGCTATTTCTTGATTTTTCTAAATCGAAAAACACGACACTTTCTGAAGTTTCAGCTTCTTTCTCTTTCGGTTTTGACTCCGGAATGTCTGTAGTGTCTTTGGCAACAATGTCTTTACTACTACCTTCCTGTGGCTTAACGGTATAATCGACAACTTGCCCTCTACCGGTTTTAGTATACACCAACCTAGGCTCCATTTCTAATGAAGGCGTAGTATATTCTCTAACCAATGTAGAACCTGAAATACTAGCGATGGAAGTATCTGCCTCATCCGCAGAATCCGCAGAATCCACATCTATTTCTTCACTTCCTTCAACCTCCTGTAAATTTGCCGGTATTTGGGGCAGGGTCACACTAGACGTGCGTGTATGTGACATATCAATCAGCGACTTTACTGTTCCATTTGATGAGGATGTACTATTGGTCCGACGACTTGAACGTTTTGGAATTTGTAAACTACGAAGATACTTTCTATTTGCTTCTTGAGAGACTCTTCTTTTTCTTTTGAACTGGTCGGATGATAGTATTTCAAATGGTTTTTCTGTGCTGGGAACAAGTGATTTTCGTTCTGCTTCATCCTCTTCCTCTTCTTCGATATCTTTGAATCTCTTAGGCATTGCCGACTCCTGGAGTGCTGGTGGTGGCGGAGGTGGTGGTAATTTGCTCGCTGGAATTTTAGATACTTCTTTGATTTCTTTTATTGGAGACTTACCCTTCAGAATTTGCAATTGGTTGTGCAATACAGTGTTTGATATACGGTATTGTTCAGGAATAGCATCGTAAAACACGTCTCCTTCTTTATCTGGATCTGATTTATTGAACACTATATCAAGGTCATAATAGTCGGCGTCATTGTCTTTGACGATATCGATTTTCTCCAATAAGTCAGCTTTGTAAGGATGTGGGGTTGGTTTCCTTGGTGTCGAAGCAGCAAGGTCTGATTCTGGAGCTATTTTGATTGATTTTTCAGGCTGTGCTGATTTTTCAGGTGGAGCAGTTTTTGTCAATTTGGAAAGAGTCTTATTCATGCTCTTGTCCTTTGTGCTTGGGACTTTGGAAGATAGTCCAACTTCTCTTAATTCTCTTGCATATTCTTCATGTGCAATTTTTGAGATTCTATTTTCGAAATGAATTGCTCTTATATCGTAATCCAAGATGATTCTCGACAATCTGTAGTTTTGCATTTGCTGGTTTCTTAAATCCTGAACGCTTTCTTTGAGAGGGCCGAGTTGGGGACCTTCTCTGGTGAGATTTACGTGAATTGAGTAAAGCCAATTTGGCAATGCAGTTTTATTATTCTTGTTGAATATTTCACGATTGTATGCTTGTTCACCTTTCAGAAAGGTGACACGCTTGACGGCATTTTCGTCTTGTGGAAGTTCCTCGTACTTTCTTTTGTACCACGGCATGTTTGCTATGTAAATTAAGATCCATTTTGATAGGATGCTGGAGGAATATAGTGGGTTGGGTATGGAAAACTACAGCTGGTGGTGGAATTACAGACGTATATAGTCTTCGTGGAGCTCGTTTTCTGCCAAGGGGAGGTTAGCATGGAACAGGTCAAAAATTTCGAAATAGTTGTGTTTCATGCTAGTACGTGGTTTTTGGGAGTTTAGGTCATGTGTTTACGTGTGTGGACTGCTAGTTTGGAGGTGAAAGGTACTACTAATTACAGTTGCTGATGGATGTGCAGTGTGTAGAGAAACTTAGAGTAGTGCAAAGAGTGTGGGGTGAACTGAGGATGGACGAGCCCCGTAGCAGTGTGCCAAAACCGTCCGCAGAGGTTGGTCGATACAGGTGACAGCAGTGGCCGTTCCGGACATTCCGGGAGCAGAGAGGGTGTGGATACCGGAGTTGAAAGTTGAAGAGACGACAGCACAGTCAACTGATGCTCGGAGAGCCAACCCGAAAGCGGCATGGAGTTAGTCCCGAAACGGCAGGCGACGCGATGGCGACGCTTTCCGGGCTGTGCAGGCGGGCGGCGATCGTTTGTTTACTCCTTTTCCGGGCTGTGCAGCGGAGAGAACGTTCGGAGGGGGTTGTGTATGTGGACTGTGGACAGTGGACAGTGGACACTAGACAACAGACAGCAGATACTAAACAACAGATACTGATACTAGACACTGATACCGGACACTAGATACCAGCCACAGCACTAATACCCTCTAACCAGCCACCACCAGCCACCGCTGGCAGACGACAGCCAAAACCCAAAGTCCCAGAATTCCGGCCGCCTCGCTGACGTCGCCGCTCCCGTCCCGCTCCCCGGCAACGACAACAGCAACAACTGACAAGACTCTTAGCCTCTGCCCTCTGCTCTCTTTCTAAGCTGCCAATAACAACACCTTTTCACTCTTCTGCGTAGACCCTTCTTCTCTTCTCCAGACTGCTTCCCTCTGTCTTCTGCTCTCCCACACTCCCTCCCCCCTTATCCATTGGACCCTCCCCAGCGGCACATCCACACACCTGCCGATCCCCCTGCCCTCCCACAACAAGCACCCCTGCATTGTTTACCGCATCACTGCAAAAACAAAAAGAAAAACAAAGTGCAACTCGCAAATTAGGCAGCACAACCGATCGTTTGTTACTTAATTTAAACATTTCTAGCCCTTTAATTTGTCAACACTACCCCTTTGAACAAACAACCTCCCATCCGGCTCATCTGTTTCCTCTGCACACAGCACACACTTCACCAATACATTCCCTTCTTTGCCACACACTCGGGGCTCACACAAATCGAAACACTACGACTCATCCCCTTATCCCATTACAACCACATACACACCCTTGTGAGCTGTCAGATTACATCATTCAACAGTTTTATTTACCCTATCCAATCGCTAGATATACCTCTCACACTCATCCAACTACTTTACACACAAACAAGCTCCACTCGTTTCACTAATATCACCTACATTTTTACTCATATCAAATCATACACACATCCAATATGAGCTTCATAAAACACATATCTACATTCCTCCTGCTCAATCTCGTACACACAACATCCGCAGCATACACACAAGTCGGATGTTTCCAGTCCTCTGCCATTTCAGGCTTGACTTATGACGATTCTTACACTTACCAATCCTCAGGCTATTGTGAACAACAATGTGAAGGTAACTACGTTATAGCCCTTACAGATGGTGACGAATGTTATTGTGGTTCTGATCTAGACGAAAGTGCAGAAGTTGATTCTTCAAATTGTGATCTCGACTGTGTCGGTTATCCTGACGACAACTGTGGTGGTACAGAATATTTCATGGTTTACATTGACGATTCCGTCACCCCATCATCAGATTCAAGCTCATCCGAATCTTCTTCATCATCTTCATCTTCCTCTTCCTCCTCCACTTCTTCAAGCTCATCTAGCTCATCAGAAAGCTCATCTTCAGAATCTTCATCTTCATCCTCCTCCTCCTCCTCCTCTTCATCATCTTCTTCAAAGGTAACTACAACATCCTCCTCATCCTCTTCATCTTCATCGTCCGCATCTTTATTGATCACCTCCACAGTCCCAAAGACAACTACCACATCCTCCTCATCTTCCTCATCTTCAGCATCTGTCGCCTTGTCAACAGCCGAATACACCTCTGTCTATGTCTCCACATCTGTCAGAAACTCAGGGGCTGCACTGATTACTATCATTCAAAGTGTCACTTCCGTTTCTGTTCAGATCCAAACATCAACTTTAACAGCAACCGTTCAACCTTCTGCATCGTCTTCATCGTCTGCCTCTTCCTCTTCTTCAAACCAAAACAAATCCTCATCAACAGGAATTAGCCATGGTGCAATCGCAGGTATCGTTGTCGGTGTCGTTTGTGGTACTTTAATCTTCGGTCTATTTTTCCTTTGGTTCTTTGGTATCAGTATCTTTTGCATACCAGGTAGAGGTCATGGTGACAAATATGATAATGATGACGATGAGAAGTCCGTTAGAGATGAAAGTATGGAAATCCATCGTGAAGACAAAGCTGCTGCAATGGCCGGTCTTAGCGGATTTGGCAGAACTCCTGCTTACATGTACAATGCTGATGAAATCAGTATAGGTTACGGAAATCGTCGGTTCAGTCAAAGTAGTTTACCCGATGCTGCAGCAGGTAGTGATGAAAGTGATTCTTCGAATAAAGGTGGATTGAGAGTGATCAATCCCGATTTGGACAATGACGATTATTGATTGATCATACCCTCCAACCAACCTATTTGCTTTTATCATTAATGAAATTTCTTGCTCGATCAACTTACTGATCCTTTTTTAACTTACTCTTGTGATACCCCAACTATTTGCCATTCATTTACATTATTTGTCAATTCACTGCATTTCATGTTATTTTTTTGCCCACGTATATTATTAGAAATATATTTCACCAACTGCATTATTCAACCTTTATAAACCACAGCACACAGCACCTATTTGTTGCATTCCATGAATACATTCAATTAGTTATTCGCAACCCCCACTTCACTTCTTAACGTTACCGAATATCAACTCATTTAATTAATAACTTTGTCTATGTGTCACGACTTATTTAATTTCTTAAAATTCTTATTTCTAATCGTATATAATTTAATCAATCTTATTTTACACTACGCATTCGTTTCATAAATGGAATTTGTTATTTATAAAGACATAAAAGTATAAAAGGAGGGTAATAGGTAATAGTAAGTAGTAATACGTAGAGAGGAAGCACGGTTAGTGACCGGCCCATTCGATACTGTTCAAATCGATACCTTCATTAACCATTTCCCATAATGGACTCATTTCTCTCAAGAATCCGACTCTTTCCTTCATCGCCCGTGCAACGTAGTCGATTTCGTCTTCGGTGGTGAATCTACCGATACCGAATCTGATACTCGAGTGAGCCAATGCGTCATCTGCTCCAAGAGCGTGCAAGACGTAAGATGGTTCTAAAGACGCAGATGTACATGCAGATCCACTACTTAATGCGATATCCTTCAATGCCATGAGCAATGATTCACCCTCGACGTATGCAAAGGAGACATTGACACAACCGGAGTATCTGTGCACTGGAGAACCGTTCAATTGGGTGTGTTCGATAGATAACAATTCCTTAATCAACTTGTCTGATAATCTGGTAATATGTGCATGATCATTTTCGAATTCTTTAACCATCAAACGAGAGGCTTCACCGAAACCTGCCACTAATGGAGGTGCTAACGTACCTGATCTCAAACCACGTTCTTGACCACCACCGTTGATGATTGGGTCCAATCTGACTCTTGGTCTTCTACGGACGAATAATGCACCGATACCCATCGGACCGTACACTTTGTGAGAAGAGATGGACATCAAGTCAATGTTCATCTTGTTGACGTCGATTGGAATCTTACCGAACGCTTGAGCACAGTCTGTGTGGAAGAAGATCTTGTTTTTACGACATAAACGCCCGATTTCTTCTAATGGTTGAATAACACCGATTTCGTTATTGACACCCATAATGGAAACAATGGCGGTATCTTTCCGAATGGCCTTTTCTAAATCTTCCAAGTTGATCAAACCGTCGGTGTTGACTTTAAGATAGGTGATTTCGAAACCTTCATCTTGTAAATGCCTACAAGTGTCCAAAACACATTTATGTTCGGTTTGAGTTGTAATGATATGCTTTTTAGTCTTTGCATAGAATCTAGCAACACCCTTTAAAGCGGCATTGTTGGATTCGGTGGCACCGGAGGTAAATATGATTTCCTTTGGATCGGCACCGATGACATCTGCAACATACGCTCTTGATTTTTCAACTTCGGTGTCTGTTTCCCAACCATAGGCATGCGTAGCAGAGTGGGGGTTACCGTAGAAACCTGTGTAAAATTCCAACATCTTGTCTAAAACTCTTGGGTCGACAGGGGTGGTGGCTTGCATGTCTAAGTAGATTGGTCTGGAACCGTATTCGGAGCTGCCCATTCTGGAATTTTTCAAGGAGATGGAGGAACCAGCAGGTGGAGTGGCACTTGCAGGTGAAGTTGGAGTAGTTGTGGATTTGATCGCAGCTGAGGCGGAGGAAGTTGGGGTGGAGAGGTAACGGACATGTTGGCCCATGAGGGTCTTTGCTCCTCGTTGTGTGAATAACTGTTTGGCGACTTGCATGGTGGATGTGCGGTTGTGTTGTGTTGTAGGAATGAATAAGATAAATTATTAATTAATAAGTCGATGAATATGGATATCAGGATCTGGAGACTATAATGCTATGGCAGAGAGAGAGGTCTGTGTGTGCGTGTGTGGACTGTAGGTCGTAGACGATGGAGACTGAGTGTATCGTCCCTGTGGTGGTGTCTGAGAGTGATTAGTAATAGGGAAGCAGACAGTAGTGGATGACTTTTGCCTCCAGAGTCAGCCAGCATATCTCTCTCTCTCTCCAGGCATCTTCGTCTTCCACACAGAGCCTCATCGCTCAGCAGCAAAATTCTCAGCTCCCACGCCGGCGCCAGCCCAAAAGCCCAAAACGCAGCAAAGAGCGGGGCGGATTTTCACTATGGGAAGAAGGGAATCCCGCGTCGGCGACAACGGCCTCTCCCCCGCGACACCCCGTTTGTCGCAGATGATTCATGATTCACAGGCCTGCTCGAGTGAGGTCGCCAGAACTGGACATTTCTGTCAATTGTCAGACGAAGACAGGCTCACGGCACTCTTCTTCTCTGCTCACAGACCCCCGTCCACACACAGACACACACAGACACACACAGACACCCCAATGGACACCTCTAACCCCTTCGTCGTCTCCCTCCTCTCCGGCGCCGCCGCAGGAACATCCACAGATCTCGCCTTCTTCCCTATCGACACTCTGAAAACCCGTCTCCAGGCCAAGGGTGGGTTCTTCCACAACGGTGGTTTCCGTGGCCTCTACAAGGGTTTAGGAAGTGCCGTCGTGGCTTCTGCTCCTTCGGCGTCTCTCTTTTTCATCACCTACGACACATGCAAGACCTACTTCAAACAAGAACTCCCAGTCTTCTTCCCATCTCTCTCCACATCAACTTCCAACCATCTATCTCATATGATCTCTGCATCTTTCGGTGAAATAGCAGCATGCATGGTCCGTGTCCCAGCAGAAGTCATCAAGCAACGTACCCAATCTCTCCAGTTCAAGTCCTCCCTCGAGTCCTTCAAATACATCATCTTGAACAAATCAGGTGAAGGTGTCTTCAAAGGTCTTTACCGTGGTTGGTCAACTACCATCATGCGTGAAATCCCATTCACCATCATCCAATTCCCATTATACGAACACTTCAAGTCGTTATGGGCTCAGAGTGAAAACGTCGAAAAGGTGTCTCCAATCAAGGGTGCATTATGTGGTTCCGTTGCCGGAGGTATCGCCGCGGCCATCACTACTCCATTAGACGTCTTGAAGACAAGACTCATGTTGAGCAAGGAAAGAATCAACGTCGTCACTTTGGCAAAGAACCTCTTGCACGAAGAAGGAGCAAAGGTGTTCTTCAGCGGTATCGGCCCAAGAACAATGTGGATCAGTGCAGGTGGTGCTATTTTCTTAGGTGTCTATGAAACTGTCAATTCTTTCCTCGTTGCAAAGAATTCCACAAACTTAGTCTAATCCCTTGATGTCATTTACTAAAAAAATATCCTTGTATGTATATCTTAATCTATAGATCTCTTATTTATTTGTCGTTATAATTTCATTCCACGTCGCATCCTATTCTTCATCGTCCTGATCTTCATCAATGTCGAATCCAAAACTAAATCCGGTAGTTGCTCCACCGTCTTCTTCCTTTGGCTTTGTGAGGTTCTCCCAAATTTGTGACTTCTCAGCACTCTTCTTCTCCACTGTCTTCACTTCCTTCACTCCCTTCTCAACAATATCCTTCATACCGTTAGCCAACAAGAACTCAATGAACGCTTCATAAACAGGCATGCATCCACTTCCTTTCAGCTCTCCTACATCTTCATCGACATTTCCTAGTTCTTCCATCTCTAAATACTTCTTCAAAATTTCATCATGATGCTCATCAGCAATCTCATGACTCGACATAAACTCCCTCAACTTCTTTTGGAATAAATCATGCCTGAACCCACTGATTTGATTAGGTTTGTTCCTCATGAAGTTCAAAACATTACCGATCTTACATGGTGGAACGAAATTAGCCGTGAATGCAACAGAATCATCAAGATTGATGACGGTATGCCACCAACCGGATGGAACATACATACATTCGTCCTTAAACGTTATGCCAACAACACACGTTCTGAATCCTCCGGATCCATAGATATCATCGCCGGCCTTACTGTCCAAATTGGCCTCATCACTCAATTGAATACTATCATTCCAAAATCCACTCTTCACCCATTCGGCAAGACCTTCAGGAGACATAACCTCACTCTCGTCTTCAGACACGAAAACTCCAGGTGGTTTCATCTCAGGTGGCAACATCACCCATAATTTCGAACCTTCTAAAATGGTATTCCAAGCATCTGTTGAATTTGGATCTTTATGGAACGTTGAACCTGATCTGGCCGGCCCGACAATCATCCATGAGTGATCCGGTCTACATTCCTGGAAAATCTTGAACAAGTCCTCCTTCGCAAACACAGGTGGGGTAGGGAAGTATCCTGTCGGTAGTAACTCCTTCATGGCTTTCGATCTGCAATCGAATAAATAAAGTGGTGATTCATCTTCGTTTTGTTGTGCATACGATTCATAGAGTGATAATTCCCATAACACCGATTCTTGTCTGAACTTCACATTAGGAAACCTCTCAAGAAGGTACTTTGTCGTCCATTCGGGCCATCTCTTGTTCTTCGTGTTCTTCTTCGATCCGAGAATGAAAGGATGATCCGTCCAGTGATTCTTTACAAAATGATCGTATGTGAATGTATCTTCGTCAATACGTGCTATTCTACCCCTATATGGGAACTTGCTTGGATTGGTCAGCACGTTTGCATCCCAGTACCCGTCAATATCTCGTAAGTCCTCTTGTTCTTTGATCAAATCCTTGAAGAGCTCTCTATAATCGATACATGAATTGGAATATGGAATAAATAAGATGTCGGAATACACTAGCCCTTTACAGTCGATTTCGAATTTGAAGTTGGTATAGTTGAGAATCGAGGATCTCCATGATCCTTGCCATTTGCTGAATTCGATGTCCAACTCTAACCGTTGTTGATGGGTCTTACTAGTGTACATCTTTCTCCATAATTCGTCGAATGTGGCATATGCATACCAAAATTTAGAAACGTGTGAAACATTCAATAAATCATCCTTTCCTAACATCCCAAAAATATTGAGGATGATCTCGTCGGGAAGGATGTTGAAGAGTGCACCTGCAGATTGGACGGTTTTCTTCAAATCTTCATCACTTGCAAGAATCTTGTTTCCTAATGGTCTGATACCAAGCGGGTGTTTTGGCACATTTTGATGGAGTGAGGTGATTCTTCTGGAGGGAACGAGTAGTGATTCGGCAGAGACTTTTGTTCGCTTATGTGGTGGTTCCGAGACTGTCATGGTTGGTTGCTGTGATGGCAAAGGTAGTATTTGTAAAGAGACTCCACAAAAAAAATACCTGTTTATCGATCATTTATCTCCAGCTTGAATTGTGGTCCGACTGAAATTTTTCAGAAAAAAAATTGCGCTTACGTCAGCACACGGAGTTAATTGATGAGATGGTAATGTTCAGCACACATTCCTATAAACGATACCATTTTCTGTAAAATCTTAATTATTATTACAAGTTAATTCTGTATAAAAGATAAACTACATAAATGCACATTGAGAATATTTCTAATACCCAGTAAAACTATTGTCTTCAAATGCAGGCGACTCTAACTCATCCTTGGCAACGGCTTGGGTAAAATTAAATGCGTTGATAAACGTATCAGGTTGACTAGTTTCGAAATCATAAGCATCGGGATCTGTATTAGGAAGACTATTTATGATATGCTCAGATATTTGCATATTATCACGCTTACCTCCACTGCTTATAGTTATTTCTTCCTTTTCATCAGATCCTTTTGTATTCTTATTGTTACCATTTCCTTTATTCTTTTTGGAACTTCCACTATCATTACCATCCGCATTCTTTCTCTTCTTACCAGAAAAAATAGTCTTTCCAATTGCTTTAAGAATTGTTTTCTGCATGGGATTAGATACAACTTCTTCTTTCTTATCAATACTTTCTTCTGATTCTACCAAAGGTGGACTACTCTTCTTTTCCTCAACGGGTGGACTACTCTTCTTTTCTTCAACAGGTTTAACAACCATCGTTTCAATCGGGGTCGATTCTTTAGAAACAGTCTTACCACGCTTATCCTCCGATTTGATATTTTTGGCACTATTCTCCCGATTTTCCTTTTTACTCTTGACAACTTCAGGAAATAGATCTCCCTTTTTTGGAAATTTCATACCTTTATTATGATCCCTTTTCCTAGTAATACCACTCTCAAAAGATTTATTTTGGATATTTCCTTCATTTTCTGATTGGATTAGGAATTTTCCCAACAAAAGTTGGCCTGAATTTGCTGGTGTTGTTGGTTTTGCTCCCGACTTCGGCGCTTTTGGCTTTGGCCCTGTTGGCATTTGCACTGTTGACTTTGATGCAGTTGGTTTCGGTGCAATTGGTACTGGTGCAGTTGCTTGTTGCGCATTGTTGGAATATGGGTAATCTGCAGGTTGGAAATTTCGGTGTTGTTCAGAGTTATCATGATAATTATCATACTGGCGTGGATCGTAATCAGCATATTGTGAGTGAGAAAAATTATGATTATAGTTTTGATTTGAATTTTCTGCATTATGATTATAGCTCAGCTTTGAATAAACTGTATTATGATTATAGTTTGAATTTGAATTATAATACCGTTCCTGAGATTTGCCTCGATGGGCAGTATGTACATGCTGAGGAGACTGATGGTGTAGTGAACTTGGTTGTGGAGGTCCCAATGGTTCTGGTTCTGATCGTGATGCGTTTGAATGGTCTTGATGCCTTCTATCATCTGAAAATTGTGATGGCTGAGAACTTTTAGATGTTGCCTTTGTTTTGCTTAAACTGGCAGAATCAAATTTTTTTCGATCAGATAGCTTGATAGGCGACAAGGCGGTAGATACCTTATCTGAAATATGATCAACATCTTTACCAGATTCAATCGCAACATCATTAATACTACCATCAAGTGAAATAGGATCGTCAGGTCTACGACCTTTGGAAGGATCATTTAGATGCGAGCTTCTTAAAGTTCTTCTTCCTTTTTTAGACTCATTCTCTAATGAAGAGGGTGTAACTGGATCATCATCGTTAAGTATGTCATGCGGGTGTCGAGTAGAGTTTCCAGTATTACCAGCAACAAGCCGACGTCTCGGCAAAATCTTAGAATTAACTTCATCAATAGCAGCATCGGAATCATCATCTTCAAGAAAACTATCATCATCACTATCTGATATATTTACCGGCCCGGAATTCTTTTTAACAACTCTTGCAGAAATCGAAGTTTTGAGTCCAACAGAATCTACATCATCTTTATCATCATCATCTTTTTTCTCTGATCTTTCAGGACTGAAATTAACAGGTGATAGAGGTGTATTATATCCAGAAGTATTCAACTCCTTACCAATTTCATTCATTAATTTCTTAGATGTTGTTTCGTCATACTTCTTTGATTTTGGAGTTAATTGAGTGTCCTCTAGTTCAGCATCTATTTTAGCACCTATATCATCGGCATTTTCATAATCACTGTCAAGTACATTTGTGGAACTTTCTTCATCTTGAACATCACTATCTTGAGATACAGGCTTAGCACTCTTGGATTTTACCTTAGACTTAGCAGTAACATCACTATCAGTAGTTTCTTCAGTAGTATCTGCATCAATATGAACAACTTGTTTCCGACTAGTATACGACCTTTTAACTCTTCCAACTGGCTGCTCAACTGTTTTTTCAACCCTTTTCTCAACAGCCGTCTCTGTTTCTTCCTCGGCTGGTTTCTCAGTTTCTATAGGTTTCACAGTAACAGGTTCTGCATTCTCAAATTCAGTATCCGAAAGAGGAGTAGCCTTTTTACCTCTTCCACCTCTTTTGGTTTTCTTTTGGATGAAACCAGGCGTAAGTACTGGCTTTGCAGCAGGAATTTCACTAATTTCAGCATCAACAGATTGACTTCTAGTGACAGGTTTACTAAGCGCCAGCTTCACGAGCAATTGCTTCTTTGGTCTGCCCGCTCTAACTTTTGGCTTGTCGACTTTGGCTAATGGTTTCAGAGGTTCACTTGCAGGTTTCACCTGTGATAATTCCAGATCAGGCTTGATAGGTTCTTTATCTTCCGCGTGAATAATCATTAAATCATCATCACTTTCGTTTTCTTCAGCAGCACCATCACCACTAGTCTCACCATTCTGGGTACTACTACCATTAGTAGTTCCATCAGCTGATTTGGTATTACCACTAATACCATCATCGTTGTTAGTACTTCTAGATGCATTTATGAGTTCTCTCAATTTTTGTGTACGTGCAGTCATGATACCAATATTGGAAACATCACCTCCAGCTTCGGAAACTTGATCTTTAAGCAAGCTAAATAACAAATCTCTCAAATCTTCTCTGATATTAAGCATCTTCTTTGGATTGAACAACATCTCGTTGTCCTTCTTCATCTTCAACGTTTGCTTAAGTCCCTTTGGCGATCTCTTCAAAACCTTTCTATTGAAATCAATAGGATCTTTCAACATCGTTTCGACATTCAGAACCAAATGCAAACCACAATCGTTGAAGTTGTTTTGTTTTGGAACAAAACACTTGTGTTTCACGATCTCGTTAGTCTTGACTTCAAAATCGTATTTCTCTGCAGCATATCCAATAATGAAATCCTTCAATAAAACAACTTCTCTTTCGTGATTTCTGTATAATGAATCCAATATGCATATTTGTACAACACCATTAATCTTTTCATCAGCAGGCTTACCGTGTTCTCCATCAGCAGTAGATGGTGCATCAATGGCTCTAACATCAGCATCACTATCGCTTAACATCGAATCCATAACAGTGGTAGCATCCGTGGTTGAACTTTCCGGTTTAGGCTTTGAATTGTCCTCATCCGTTGGCTTGGTTGGCTTTTCTGTATCCTTAGGAGCAGATTCAATGATACTGATATCGTCATCATCATCAGATTTTACCGGTTCAGCATCATCGGTTTTATCTGGTTTAGCGTCATCAGATTTATCATCAGCTTTGTCTTCTGGAACATCATCAGTAAGTTTAATCTTCTCACTAATGTCAACATCATTCTGTGGCTGTGATTGAGAATCTCCAACATCGTGACTTTCATTCATGATCTTAGACTCATCAATTTCATCTTCACATGTAGGATTCTTCAGCTTGTTGTGTTTTCTTTTCAGTGCTTTCAAATCAGTTATGACCACAAAGTACCAATGTAAATCTTGCATGATTGGAATAATAACGAAATCCCTGTCAAACAAAGTATCATTCATCTTAAACCACGATTTCACATTCTTATAGTTATCCATATCTTCTCTTGGTCTTGCCAAACTCGTGAAAAAGAACGAGTTCAAAATTTCAATGTTGTTCGCCCTGAGGATCTTCTTCTCCTTTGCCAGTTTCAAATGGTAGTTCAAGAAAAAGTCAACCAAAGTATCGTTAATCCAATTATCGTTGTATAAACACTTGAAATCGTTGTTCGTGATGGTGAATGTTTTCTTATTGTCGAACTTGTATTTCAAATTTGGCTCGAAAATCAATTGATCATCATTAGGTGTGAACTCACTTGGTGCTATATCACCATTCTCCAAAACCATCTTTTCATTTGCATGCTCATCTTCTGAATCTTCATTTCTATATTTGATGACGACACCTCTTCTATTGCTTCTTCTCGATTCTGCGGCAGCTGTGGATACCGGCTTGACATATCTGGTGAAGTCCGCATCTGCAGCTTTAGCAGAAACGGAGCCAAAGAAGTTTTTGACGCTGTTTGGTGATTGTGTCTTTATATCATAATATTCTAGTGTTTCATTTGGTGAGAAAAAGGTAAACTTGCAATCTTTGCCTATGAAATTCTTGAACTTGTTCAATTGCGTGCCGTTAATAGGATCACCAAACTCACATAATAGTCTGTCTATCTCGTATGGTCTACCCTTGATTGTCACTGTGACATCATTGTTGAATCCGAGTAATGCAAAGTTTAAGACTTTCGCCGACCGTGGTCTTGTGTGCTTGAAGAATTTGATGTTAGCATAACCTGTATTGATTTTCAATGTTGAATCTGTAGTTGCAGTAATCATGAAACTCGTTCCTTTCATGATGAACTGCATGTCCTTGTCTTCAAAGGGTATTTTCTTGTTGTTGTCTGTGACTGCTGTGAATTTGAGTAAATCAAGGGATAGTTTTTGAGATGGTGCAATAGGAGTAGTGACAAATGGTTTTGATTTCTGTAGATCAGACTCAATGTCGAAGATTTCAACATCGTTGTCACTGTTATCTATCACCTCGATGTCTTTGGAGCTGGCCCGTGCGCTCTTCCTCGTGAATGGCTTTGTAAGTGGTGATGGCGTCGTTGAGAATTCTAAACTCGAGTCTGCACGCAGTGAAGATCGGCCTCCTCTAGTTTTGACCACCGTCGGCGTGTCCATCGAATCCTCGTATGTTGGATCCATCCGAGACGTGTTATTGGATCCTGTTATTATGGACGTGTCATCATCATCTGTGGATTCGTCATCGGAAAGGTGATCTAGTTCATGCGTGGTGTGTGATTTCAGTGTGGACTCCAGGAGACTTATACCTTTACGTTGTCTGCCGGGTCGACCAGGTTTGCTCTTGTTGCTGTGTAAAGATTGTGGAGAATTTATAATGTTAGTATGCATATTCTTTGTTAAATGCAGCTTAATTGCTTGCTGATCAATTGTGGAGAATGCAAGATATACTTACAGAGTGTTTGTTGGAGTGCTTCTGGGTATCAAAGATTTCATATTCTTTTTTCGAAACGACATCGTATGTGTGTGTATGTGGACGAAATTGTACTCGATAGAGAGAAAACGGAGGATCCTGTTTCTCTATCTGGCTTGTGTGGTGTTTGCGCCTAAATGCAGAGATCAATTGCAGGAATGACTGGTGACTGAGCATCAGACGTATAGAAGAAGTTGAGCTTTGTTTCCGTCTTTCCTCCCTGTTGCGATCGAATTGCATTTTCGCATACAAAAGCGAGTGGGGGCGGCGTCGATCGACGCGCCGCCGGCGAGGTCTGGCGCTCCGATTTTGTCGGCGAGTGGGAGGGCCGTGAATTGAAATTTGAGGTTGGCGGTGCTGGGAGTGAAGAAACCGTCAAGCTGGGTGGGTTGGAGGTGGAGAAGTTGGCCATCTAGTTCTACCCTTTTGCCTCCCCCGTCCCCTCGTCAAGCCACTGCTCCGGTCGTTCTTTCCCTTGTACATAGAGCCAACACAGACGTCCATCCAAACATGATGTACAGACACACAATAATCAAAAATTCCACATTAGTGCTGGTTGGAAATCGTTCATTTGCGACATCCAGAACCGTCTTTGCACCAAAATCTCCAATGCAAGTCTTTGCAGAGACCTTCAGCAGGGAATGGAAGAAGAACACTGAATTAACAGACCAAATCAAACAATTAAAATCCGCCACTGACGAATTAGGTGATTCCGAAGCTTTCAAAAGAGCCAAAGAAGCTTATGCCACTGCACAAAAGGGTTCAGGTAAGATCAGTCAAGGTGTTCAAAAGACTGCAGAAGTCGTTGGTGACGTTGCACAAAAGGCATGGGAATCCCCAGTCGGTCAAGCCGTCAAGAAGACTGCCGAAACCACTGCCGACGTTGTCGATGCCGTTGTTGAACCAGTTACTAAGACTAAAGCTTATAAAGATGTCAGTGAAGTTTTCAATGAAAATTCTTCATCTTATGGTTTATACGAATCCAAGGAAGACAGATTAAAGAGAAGAGAAAAGGAATTATTGAAGAAGCCTAAGTTAGTGAAGAAGAACGAAGAAGCTGGTAATGCATTAGTTGCCACTGATATTAAACCAACTTCAAGTTTCAAAGAAAATTTAAAGATCAAGCCAGATTCTTCTATTGGTAAGTTCTTCCTTGTCTTAAGAGAAAAGTGGGAAGAAGCAGAAAACCCACTGTTGGTTTTGATAAGAACCATTTTAAACAAAATTGGTGGTTTATTTGCAGAAACTGAAGCTGCTAAAGTTGTCAAACAATTCAGAGAATTAGATCCAAATTTCACATCTTTTGCATTCCAAAAACAATTAAGAGAATATATCGTGCCTGAAGTCGT
>JAJMLU010000508.1:25483-42840 GCA_030569835.1 Pichia sp. NRRL Y-27261
ATCTTCGATTAATCTGTCATCAGCCTTAATCTTTAACATGTTGTGACGAATTCTGTAACGTAAGATTTGATCAGTACCGTAAGGTCTGATGTTTATATACTTTGCTAAAGCAACCAACATACCTCTTGGGGCGTTATCTAAAACCAAATCATCCTTGAACATCTTAGCGACTCTTAACAGTTGTTGTCTTGAGATTTCGTCGGATTTGGAGTTTCTTAACTTAAGCATGAAATCCTTGAAATCTTTAACTTGTTCTTCAGATAAAGAAGAAGTAACCTTAACCATTTGCTTTGAGTTTGTTAAAACTTGAGCAACCTTGTATCTGGTGTTTCTTAAGAGAGCCAACTTCTTTTCCTTGTCAGTTTGGGATTCGTAAGTGGAAGGTAATAAGTTTGGGAATAACTTAAGGGCAATAGGTAATAACAATTCGGCGAATGGAATGATGACAAACATAGCGAATGGGAACAATCTAAGAACATCTGCAGTGGTTCTTTGTAATTGTCTGTATTCTCTTCTTGACAATTCGTAACCGGAGGTCATCTTGATCAATAATCTTGACGAGATCTTGATTTCCAAACCTAAAAGTTTAGTACCTTCCCAATAATGGTGGGCTTCATGTTTAACCTTTTCCCAAATGGTCAATTTCTTGTTTGGGGCGGTACCGTTTTCAGCAGCCAGGTTAGCAGGAGAAGCGACTTCAGCCGGGTTCTTAGAGGTTGTGATTGGAGGGACGGCTGATTTCTTGGATTCTGTGGAGTTAGAACGTAAGATTATAGAAGAAGTTGGCTTTAAAGAGAGTAAAGCCATGTGATTGGGGCGAGTTGCGGAAGCTTTGAAAGCATTTTGTGCAACTCTTAAAGAGTATCTGGAGAAGTACATTTTTGTTTGTGAGAGAGGATCAAGCTAGACTATATGGTGAAGCAGTGCATATATATTGATTTGGATGTTGGATCAAAGTCTTGGAGTGAAGTGCTTAGTTAGTGAAAAATTTTGATAACGATGAGCAGCCAAGATATTGGATCAGTATGGGGTAGCTTTTGAGATGGGGAGGGGATGAGGGTTGTGCAGTGGTGTGTGTGTGTTGCTGACAGGAACTCTGGGGAGAGGTGGGGAGAGAAGGGAAGGGAGAGAGGGAGGAGAAGAAGGGAGTACGGGATGGGGGCAAGGTAAGAGAAGAAGAAGAGCACATGTGTCAGAGGGTGCAGGCGGGCAGACCAGCAATGCTAACATCCTCGAGGACGTCGAGGATCGAGGACCACCCACTATAGCCCACTAGTGGATTCTACACGTATGAACGGGCACCAAAAGTTAATACGCAGCGGACAGCGCAGAGATCCACGCGCAGAGCACAGAGCAGGGCTTTGGGGTTGGGTTGGGCAGTGAGCAGTGGGCAGTGGGCAGTGGATGGAGCCGGCACGGTGGGGAGTGTAGCTGGCTGGTGGCTGTTGTTGGATGTGGATGTGGATCTACTGGGTGGAGGATGTTGTGTCCGGTTGCCAGTGTTGGAGGTTGGCGTGTCGTGTCGATATTGCCTCGGAAGGGCAGCAGCTACTCCGGCTAGAGTTGCCAGTGTAAAGTGTAGAGGCGCACCGCCACCGCCCACCGCCCACCGCCCACCGCCCGCTGCACCGCTGCACCGCCACCGGGGCTATTAATAGTGGCCGGGCGGATCTCCGGACACGGGTTTTCGATCTTTGTCTCGCCAGTGGCGTTAAGGCGGTCTCGGATTTTCGATCGGGAAAGGCGGATCGAGGGGGGCGTGCTTACGTCAGCGGAGAGAGACGGGTGCGTCGATCGACTCGAGAGGGCACAGGCGTCGATCGGCGCGGGACTGCACAGCCTTGAATTCACTCCCTCTCTTTTTTGACCTTTTTTTTGCGTGTGTTTTTTTTCCTCCACAGATTTTTCATTTCCCCTATAGTCAAAGGCAAGACATCACCAAAACCACACTACTAGAACTCACCCTTCTACCCCGCCCCTCCTTCCACAAACACCCCCTCGACACCCATCCAATGGCCAAGAGAAAAAACGAAGAGGTAGCAGACCACATGGACGACCCCGTCGCAGATCCAGCTATTAACGACGACGCTGATTCTCCTTCTGATAATGAAGAAGAAATCAACACTTCCGTTCCACCTCCTTCAAAGAAGTCTAAAAAGGCTCCTGCAAACAAACTCTCTTCCCACGACCTCCAAGTTGCAAGGGAAACCGCAGAACTCTTTAAATCAAATATCTTCAAATTGGAAATCGACGAATTGATTAAAGAACTCAAACTTAAAGATTCACATTGTCTACTCATAGAGAAAGTCTTACACAAATTACACAACATCATCCAGTTAATCCCAGATTCAGACCAACTCTCCCTCGAAGAAGCAACCGCCTATTTCAAATCCTCAGACATAAAAATCCCGTTCCCAGACCCAAAACCAAACTCCTTGAACTATAATTTACAATACACAACCCCTGATGATATCTCTTTAATCGGTTCTTTCGGTTTGAAGACTGGTATCGTCCAAAAGAATGGAATGTCCATCGACGTCTGTCTCACCATGGATAAAGACCTCATCCAACAAAAGGATTACCTCAACTACAGAATTCTATACAAACAAGCTTTCTATCTAGCTTATTTAACTCATCATTTGTCTCTATTAGCTCCAAAGAATAATCTCCCAATAGACTTCAAATTCGATTACCATAACGGTAACAAGTTATGTCCTTCATTAGTCATCTCTTCCAACCCAGAAGCTTCAAACAGTAAGAACGACCTCCTGTTCAATAAAACAAACTTCAAAATTAGAATATTGATAGGTTTACCATATGGTTGTTTCGAACATAAAAAACTCTTACCTGATAAGAACTGTATTAGAATCCAAAACTCTTTGATAAATTCCATTGAAGAATTACCTCCAACTCCATTATACAATGCATCCATCCTCTCTTCTTCAACGTATTCCTATTATCTCAAATATCTCTACACAACGAAAAAATCAACAGAAGCTTTCAAAGATGCTGCTGCTTTAGGTAAATTATGGTTATCCCAACGTGGTTTCTCATCTAACATAAACGATGGTGGATTTGGTCATTTCGAATTCAACATTTTAATGGCGGCCTTATTACAAGGTGGTGGTCTCAACTCCAATAAAATCTTATTACACGGTTATTCCTCTTATCAATTGTTTAAAGGTACCATCCGTTATTTGGCCACTCAAGATATTTGTGATGATGGCTACTTATCATTCTCCTCTCTAATAGATGAAAACAGATCTGCATATAAAAAATCCGGTTTTAACATACCTACCATATTTGATAAAAACACAAAGATCAATATCTTGTGGAAAATGTCCAAATCTTCATATTCAATCTTGAAGAAATATGCAATCGAAACAATGGATTTATTAAATGATGTCGTCAAGGACAGATTCAACCAAATCTTTTTAATTAATAACACAAACTCTTACCTCAAGTATGATTCCATCGTCTCTATACCATATTCCAAATTAGTCGAATTGAATGAAGATAAATTCGGTTCATTAGAACAAATCACATTCGTTACGTTAGAAAATTACCTCTCTCATAAAATTTATAGAATATTGTCAGAAGCGTTAGATGATAGAGTCTTCCAAATCGATTTACATTTCTCAAAGAACCTCCAACCATGGTCAATCACAAAGAGAAAACCTTCCAATATCAACTCCCAATATTTGATTATAGGCTTATTCTTAAACCCAAGTGAATCCGATAAACGTGTTACAAAGGGTCCATTGCATACAGAAAAGGAATTAGGTGAAAAGTTTGTCAATTTCTGGGGTGATAAAGCCCAAGTTAGAAGATACAAAGATAACACCGTTCAATGGAGTTGTCTTTGGGATGTCTCACCAACAGATTCCGTCGTTTTAACTATAGTCAAATATGTTTTAGATAGACATCTATCCAACTCTTCTAATGAATCTCATTTGTTATCCAATGATTTAATCGTTAACTCTTCCAAGTTTACTTCATTATTACCATCTCCATTAGTCCCACATTCTTCCAATTCTCAACCTTTGATCTTGCCTCAACACTTCATCCAATTGAAATCTTCTTTTGATAGCTTATCAAAGGATCTGTTGAACTTGGAATTACCATTGAAAATCAGAAACGTCTTACCAATCTCTCCTTCGTTGAGAAACACTTCATTAATCTTACCCGTCCCATTTGCAACCGGTAACCCTGATTTCTTCAATGAATGTATAATTCAATTCGAATCTTCCACTCGTTGGCCTGATGAAATCAAATCTTTAGAAGACACAAAGACTGCATTCCTTTTGAAGATTTGTAATGAGTTATTGAAAGATCCTTCATATGTCGACTGTTATATTGTCAAGGACGTTGCTTCCATTCCATACAATCCACACATCTCTGTGTTGAGAATCTTGAGAAACGACGGTTATGGATTTTCCATTAAAGTCCTCACTGAAAATGACGAATATCTATACTTGCGTGCCATTGAAAACGCATCCAAGGATAAAAACGGCCCTTCCCAAGTTGCATCCATCGAATTGTCATACATCAGATTCATGCAAAAATACATCAATGCAATCAAACACCACCGTTCGATCTCTGTCTTGGTGACACATTTCCCATACTATTCAGCCACTGTCAGATTATTCAAATTGTGGTTAGATTCCCAAATGATTCTCAACCACATTCCTGAAGAAGTCATTGAATTGATCGTCTTACAATCATTCGTCGATCCTGAACCATATGGTGTTCCGGGTAGTGTCATGGCGGGTTTCTTGAGAGTGTTGAAGTTCTTATCATCATGGAACTGGAGAGAAGAACCTCTTATTTTAGACTTATCCAGAGAATTTAACGGTAAATACAAAGATGGTGAAGTTGATAGTTATGTCGACAAGATCACCGACAGATTAGACTTGACTACATATCAAACCATCAACCAATCGTTCCTCAAATTGAGAGAAACAGACCCACAAGGTTTGAAGGTTCCTTATTTCATCGGTACCAAGGAAGACATCTCCGGTAAGATCTGGACCAAGGGTATCTCTTTAGTCATTGCATCTCGTTTGACATCCTTATCCAGAGTCGTTTTGGACGTGATGGGCAAGAATGACGAAAATGGTGTTGAAATCAGCGATAATTTCATCAAATTGATCTTTACTCCAGCTTTGAAGGATTACGATATCGTTATCAAATTAGATTCGAGTAAATTGAACATTAAGAAGTTACGTCGTTCTTCAGGTATCATTCCAAGCAACTTGAAGTTCAAGAACTTGGTTGAGCAGATCACAAAGTATGAAAACATCCATGAGACTTCAGATCCAACTTTGAACTATTACAAGGATTTAATTTCAAGATATGGTGAAGTTATCGTTTGGAGTGTGCGTAAATATGGTGGTGTTGTTGAATCCAATGATCGTGTCATCACAGGTTTGATCATTCCTGGTAACCAATCGAGAAAGTTCAGAGTCGGTATTGGATATCCTATCCAACCTATTGAAAGTGGTAAAGATTTGGTCAGATTGGACGTTGATGATATTTTGAAAAATATTTCAATTTTAGGTGGTGATTTGGTTAGTTCTGTTAACCAAAAAAATTAAATTAATAAAAATGTGTACATATAATGTTTAATTTCTTATATTCCATATAGATGTGCTCACTGTGGTACTAGTCCTATTTTCTAATAAAAGATGTGTTATTCTTATCAAAAAAATCAGCAATAAAGTGTAGAATGTGCCTGCGCAGCTTCTCGCTCGACTTGGAATTTTCAAACGAACTTGACAGATATGCTTGTTATGTGGATTAGGTGGACCGATATTTACCTTTCTGTTCCCCATCCTCCATCAGGACACGACTCATTTCCACGCCGGACGACAGGAGCAACAGAGAGTGTGTCAGATGGAAGACATGTTAGTTACTCCAGGGATGCAGGAGATGTTGAAATACAATGACATGTTGGTGTACCAACAACAATTAAAGGCATTATCGGAATTACTGAGTAACGATTTATCAGTACTTCTGTATGTTCTATACTACATTCTATTCATATACGATGAATCGGTATTGTGTTTCTTTATACGATGTTTCATGCAATTGGTGCTTTCATATGTCATGTCGTCATCAAACAGCGCAGGAGACATGTTTCCAGGATTGAGCAGATTGAGCACATTGGGTAGACTCTCCGGAACGGCGCAGATGCTAACTGGAGGCACGACGACTCCCAATGCAGAAGAAACCAACACTACAGCTGATGCAAATAATACTGCTAACAGCAGGCCAAGTTCAGGTACTGAAGCCAATCCAC
This sequence comes from Pichia sp. NRRL Y-27261, assembly GCA_030569835.1. Taxonomy (NCBI): domain Eukaryota; kingdom Fungi; phylum Ascomycota; class Pichiomycetes; order Pichiales; family Pichiaceae; genus Pichia; species Pichia sp. NRRL Y-27261. The sequence goes on from JAJMLU010000508.1 coordinate 31,785, forward strand.
GAACAGCAGACACATTTGATGAAATTGAGAACCTGTTTTCAAGATGGCCAATTGATAAAAAGATCAAATTCATAAAACAATTGCTAAGTGTGCTATTGTCATTATGGATCCTCATGTTTGCATATCAGACACTATTCTGTCTAGGTGATGTATTCTCAGGCACATGCTATACAATCTTTGGATCACTTAAGAAAACTATCAGGGAAAGCGCATATACAGACAAATACATTTCTGATCCTGATTTATGGACTCCAGAAAAGGCATTTACGCAAGGGTCGTTCATGCTGAACATGATTGGAGAAACGAAAGCGAGATCGAAACTGATCAAGTATGTTACGATCTTGCTCTTAGACTGCACCATCATTGTCATCCAATTGATGGAAGTGTTACTTAATTACGTTATTGGGTTTGGTATAATAGAGAGAATATCAACTGACGTGGAAGGTGAAACTGATGTTAATAATACAGTCAATGAAATGAACGTCGTTGAAAATAACGACAGTACTAATGGGACGCCTACTGAAAACAGAGAATATGATGGACGTCAAGGTAGAACAAAAATCTTAAAGGTGAATCCATTTAAGGTATTCAAATGGATTATTAAACAAAAAGACTGATATAGTAGCCCATGTATAATGTCTGTATAATGTTTTGCTTAATTTAATGTTCTTTTATTTTTACGATTAAATATTTTTGATTTGGTTCTTTTAGATTATATAGGAGTGTGTGATTATGTATAAAAGTTTCTATATTTCTACACGGGAAAGATACATTAGTTTAAGTTTCCAATAGGACAGGATCTTAAGTATTCAGCCTTGTTTCTAAGGATTCTGACGGACTTGAAGAATATTTCTTCAGGTGGCATAGCACCTGTACTTTCAACGTTGAAAATGAAATGATCTCTACGTCTACCTAATTTAACCTTACCATCGAATTGTTCATGTCTGAGCACTTCTCTTGAAACTGTATCTTTTCTAGCATCTTTTACAAATGCTTCACCCTTTTCGTTTATATCTATGACACCAGATGGGAAACAATCTTTGAATTCGAGCGCATCCTTACCAACGATTGGCTTTGTGATGTCGATGACTGGTAATAATCTGTAAGAAGCGGTGGAGACTGGAGAGAATTTAGCATGATCGGAACCTATACCTAAGATACAGTGAACTCTAAGGGAGATTTCTTGACCTGGTCTCAATTTGGCTAATAAGATGTTTGGATCACAAGGAACTACTGGATTGTTTGCGAAAAGTTCAACTTGACGACCTTGTGGTTCGAATTTCAAATGTTTAGCGTAAACTTTGTGGTTTCTGTATAAGTTATCTGGATCAGTGGAGTTTGGGTTAGCATTTGGATTCTTAGTACATGCGATATCTAAGGAAAGAACAATGGTGTTATCATCTGTGAATTTGTCCTTTTCGTCGGCATCCTTGTTGATCCAGTTTAATTGATCTGGATCAACCTTTAATGGAACTAAACCGATTCTGTGAGCTAGTACTTCATCTTGAATGACAGATGTGTTGTTGAAAATATAGACATTTTCTGCAGCAACAGAAGGAACTTCGGCAATCATGATTCTACGGAAAGCATTAGCAATGGAGGTGTCAACGCCTATTAAATCGAAGTTGGCAGTTCTTTCAGAGATGTATTTAATGTCTAATTTAGAAGTTTTCTTGAACTTCTCTAAATCCCATTCCATTCCGACAGAATCGGCGGAATAGCCCGGGAAATCTGTGGAGGTTGTGTTGGTGACTCTGTCGTGTTCTATTCCTACTATGTTGGACATGGCTGCTGTGTATGGATGCTCTGATCTGGGGAGATTGTGTTCCCTTCTTCCTCTTGCAGAGTTCCTAATCTAGGCCTGAAACATGTTGCAATGAAAAAAATTCAAGATTAAAAAAATTTCAGGAAAAAGGAAAAGTCTGAAAAATCTGCAAAAATGCGAATAAACCGGCGCGTCGATCGACGCCACGCTAAACACGATTTTGCCCCGGGTTTTCCCCTGCTGGTAATAGGCTGGGACATAGGGAGCCTTTGTTTTACCTGTCTGCCCCTGTCTTCTTCCCGGTGTCAATTGTGTCGGTTCAGAAGCCCCCCACCAGCCAGCAGCATTGCCAGATATATCTACACCATTTGCTATGAGTGAACAGAAACAGAGCCAGCCCTCCAATTCCGGGGTATCGCAGATACCGCTTGTTCCATTGTCTATCACACCATCAATTGAAGCCAATTCTACACCTAGTCCAACCAAGCCTTCTTCCACGCCGGACATACTTCCAAAGACGCCAAGTCGTGTTTCTTCCATTTCTCGTAGAGTCCTGAGTAGAAACATTAGCATGAGAAATTCACGTACTGCATCTTTGATCATTCCAGTCATGCCAGAGAAAGACGATGAATCCTATGACATTATGACAGATACCAAAACAAATGATGATTACGTCGATTTGAAAGACGATCCACTTAATCAATCAAATCAAACAATTACCCCTGGTTCCCCTCCATTGCCAATGCGTCCTCCACACACTCCCGTGAGACCATCACATGAAGAATTTCAACCTCAAGCATTGGATTCTTATGGTATGGACAGAATCAAAGGGTCTGATTTCTCTCCTGTTTCAAACAGAAGATCATCCAGACATAGCACCGATTCAAAGCATTCGGATTTATCGTATAACGAAGAACCATACCAAACTACAAAGGAACGTTATTTGATTCAAAGTCGGAAATACCAAGTTGAAAATGTCGTTAACTTATTGTCAAAGGCTAATTTGACTGTCTCTAATAACACATATTTTGAGAAATTGCATTCTTCCAATGATTACATAGAAGTGCTAAGTGAAATCAGAGCCGGAAGTTTTGATACCGCCAATTTACCAATTCTTTATTCTTTATTACTAAACTCTTTAAAGTTAAGAGAAGATACATTTCAAGTTTCAAATTATCAGTTTGATGCAGAAACCAACGCCAAATTTGATACTATCATCAATGGTCTATCTCCACTGTTAAGGTCTACTGAACAACAAAAACAACAATTCAAGAACGATTTGATGAAAGTGTACTCCGTTTTCTCCGCCACCAATGCAGTTCCATCAGAAGATCCAATGGATGAACCAACCGAAAAGAAAACAATCAAACCTAATGCGTTTGTTGCAGCCTTTGTCTACAGATGTGCATCACACAATATTTTAGCACAGGCGGTCATAGTAGCATTGATGATTGATGAATTCATTATCAAGCAAGGCGAACGTTCTCGTGAATTTCAATTCTTATTCCTCCGTTCCATTGAATCAATTGATCCTAAGCTGTTATTAGAAGAATCGGAAAAAATCAATCCATTAACATACGTCATGAATCTAATCAATTCTAGTAAATTCTGGTGTGATTTTGTTTTACTTTTATTCAAAAACGATGTTGCAGTGAACAATCACCCATTAGGATTAACCAGTGTCTTGCACAGATTTATCATTTCCGGTGCTAATTCATTGATCGATGTGATAATCGGTTTGAGAAAAGAGTTAGGTATATTCACATTTGGTGTTAAGTCCAGTGAAACCGCAAAATCATCCTGTGATCTTGTACGATTCCATAGAGAATTTGTGATATTGAACGACTCGGCATCTGCACAACTGGTAAGTTATTCACTTGAAAAACTTGCCTCTAAAAATCAAGAATTAGAAGATACATTGAAGGATAAACAGAAGGCATATAACGAACTTTTACACAACTATAAACAATTGAATGAAGAAAAAATATCCGTTGCCCAACAGATAGAAAATGTGAATAATACACATGCAACTTTATCGGCAGAGAAACGTTCATTGAATGCACAAGTTGAACAAGCTTTGGGACAATTTGATGTGATAAAACAAACAATGGAAAAGAATAAGCGTGTTCAAGAACTCAATGACAGTATGTCGAAAGAAATTGCACGTCTTACTAAGGAAAACCAAAGACTCCGTGCTTGAGATAGGTTTACGTTATATAGCAATGAAACGATTAAATTAAATAATTTGATAGAAAATAAACTCTGTATAACTCTTGAACAAAACTCTAAACTTAAAACAAAACAGGACAAGACTCGATGATCTATGGCGTAGTCTCGTACAACAATTCTCAGTTAGAAAGTGCTTTGTCCTTAGAGTTATTCCTGCCATTGTGCTGATATAAAATGTGTGAGAAATAGGAGGCTATACTATTTCGATTTATCTGGGTTCTCAGCTTCACTTCTTTATCACATTGCGCACATAATGCAAACAGTTCATTATTTTTCTTAAAAATCAAAGGTGGTTCATATTCAGTATGATTATTATAAACGCCATGCAATCTTCCAACGTGTTGATAATATAATGAATGCACATTTTCAAAGAAATAGTCATCAATTTTTATTGAAGGGTTGTATGGGCAGTACATACAAAACATCTGTAGCTCTTTGGATTTTCCGGTGAACCGTTCTCTCAAAATAGGAGGAGTGTAAAAGTTATCTTTTTGTCCACACCATCTCATTGCAAGTGGCATCTGGTTATTTCTTTTACCATACTTATAATGCCAACGATCTACACCTTCAAACTTCTCAAAAAAGCTTAAATCGGTAACATTGTTAGGCATTATGGGTGGAATAATTATGTTAATGTACTGACTAGGGTCTAGCGGCACGATGTTAGGGTTGGCCTCACTGAGTAATTTCAATGTATTGGTATACCAGCCACAATCGATGATTATTTTCCAGTACTTTTCTAGTCTAACCCTTTCCAATTCTACATCAGCAGGTGGAAATGGAAAAGTCCGTTTCATCCGTTTTGGTTTTACAATGGTTTTGTCAGGTATTGGTGTGTTGGATGGGACAACTGCTAATTCAATATTTGTCTGAGCGGGTGTCTTGATTGATGTCTCCACTGATGTCACGACTGATGTCTTCACTGATGTCCTGACTGAGGTCATGACTGAGGTCTCGACTGATGTTTTGACTGATGTTTTGACTGGTGTCTTGACTGGTGTCTTGACTGGTGTCTTGACTGGTGTCTTGACTGGTGTCTTGAAAGATAACTTAATTATTAGAGATTTTTGAATTGATACCTGGGCTGGTTCAATATTGTACTTTCTAGGTCTTCCTCTTTTACGTTTTGGGATTTCCGAGTTAGTTGAGACGTTTGGAGCAACCACTTTTCTACTTATTTTTCTTCTGCGAATTCGAGGTTGTTCGTAGTCATCATCATCTGAATCAGCTCTAGTTGGATCAGACTCGTAATCGGATGTGTTATCAGATGAGTTATCAGATGAGTTATCAGATGAGTTATCAGATGAGTTATCAGATGAGTTATCAGATGAGTTATCAGATGAGTTATCAGATGAGTTATCAGATACGACTATGACATTGTGTTTTAGGTGATCATCATTTTTCACATTCTGAGAAACGGCAGTTAAACTAGATACATCAGATGCATCGCACTCTTCCCTTGAGCTCTCCTTCTGATTTAATTCCAATTGGCGTTTATTGTACTCGGCAAGCATGGGGAAAATGGATGTGTCGTTCATGTCTATGATTTCAGCATTTGGATCATCAAGGAGATAATCATTCTCATCTTCGTCATCTTCAATATTGATCCCAGAATAATTCATATTACCTTCTGTGTCACTACTATCATCTAAAGAAAAGTCACTGGAATCAGAATCGGACTCTATGTTGCTGATCTGTTTGGCGTTGGTAAAATCAATGACACCACGGCATATCAAACTCTTTATTGTATCTTTGTTTCCGGGTGTTTCAGTAGGTGACAACATGGTGGATGTCTGTTTCAGTGATTGCATAAGAAAACCTTGCTTGATTGTGGTGAAGGTGTAAGCGTGCTCGACAAAATGGTTAAATGTGTGTTTAGGCATGAATCTGGGGCGATCGACATTGGGGGGCAGAAAGTCTTGCCTCCCGTGTCCCGCACTGATAGGGCAAATTTTCGGAAGGTCGCTGAGCCATCACGCATAACCTTGGTGTGCCGTTTGATCACTACAATCGGCAGACATACAGCTAGTAATACTGAGGATTATAAAATTTGCATAGATATAGACGCTATCTATAGAAAATGAAAATAAAAAAACTAAAAGAAATTGCAAACAAGCCAAGATTAAACTCCGTTATCAACACTAAGGTCCTCGTAAACTCTTTGGCCGTGGAAATGGTTTTGAGTTGTATATTTAATCTGGTCATGATCTCTAAAGTAGTGGTGAAAATAATTGGATACAATATTAATATTGTACGCATCTGTTGGCTTTGGAACTCTGACGCTAATTTTGAAACCGCTTTTTGAATATGGCGCAAACCGTTTATTGTCGATTTCATAAATTAACGGTGGCTTCATTTCATAACCAGTACTAAAGACACCATGGTATCCTCCTAAGTGAGAAATGTACTGACCCCCATCATAGAAATAGTCATCGATATTAACAGATTCGTTGTATGGGCAATACATACAAAACATCTGTTTTCATGACGCTTTCGGACCAACTGTTTTCTCATAATAAAGCAATGAAAGAAGTCATAGTGTTGACCACACCATCTCATGGCCTATAGAAGTTGATTGATTCTGTCACTATTCAGATAATACCAGCCATTCAAACCATCAAACTTTTGAAAAAAAAAGATAAATCAGTGATATTGTTAGGTAACAAGTGAGAAATAACGTTATGGATGTATGACTTAGGATCTAGTGGGGTAAGGTGAGGATTTTCATTTTTCTGTTGTTGGATTTCTGCAGCATACCATCCACATTCACTGATCTTTCTCCAATATTCTTCCACTCTAATCTTTTGTAATTCAATATTCTTAGCTGGAAATGAAAAGGAACCCCATTTTTTGTTGTTGCGCATACCTCTATGATTTGACTCTGTGGAATTGTTGGAAAGTTCAGCATTTGTTGCTAGCTCCATTGAGTGGGTAGCATTTGAAGTAGAAGATGGATCGTCAATAGATTCAATCATTAATGGTTGATGAATTGGTGATGTAGACACTGCAGTGGTAGTTGGTTTGATCGTAACGTTGATGGTTTGTGTGTTACCATGAGAAATCGACAATTCGATTGCAGATGAAACGTTTTGTGGAAGATTTATTGTTATAACTGATGGTACTGAAGTGGCAGAAGTCGCAACAGGTGCTGTAGGTGTTGTGCATGTAACTGCTGTGGATGTGGAAACTGCGGATGTGGAAACTGTAGATGTAGACTCTGGGGATGTAAATTCTGGGAATGTAGATGGCAAAATATTTGGCAAAACAGCAGGTGTTGGTGAGATTTCCATAGTGGTTTCTCTTTGGAAAGATGAGGCTGTTGGTATTTTAGAATCTGGTTCCTTTTTAGTTTCCTTTCTTTTTCTGTGTCTCCGTCTCTTTCTTTTTGAACCAGACTTTGATGATGATGGTTGGATTTTCTTAGTGGATTTGTTTTTCTTGGTGGCCCTTTCATCATTAGTTTTGATTGATTTCTTAATTTTAGAGAGTTTCTTTAGTGGGGTGTAATCTGTATCTGAACCAGCACTGTATAAAGGATAGTCTGATTCGAAGTCAGGTTGTTCATTGATTTCACTGTAAGCAATAGATTTACCTTTCAAGTCATTTTCTATAATTGAATCTACGAAAGTGACATCTACATTATCTTCGCTGCTTGAACTATCTGATTCTGATGCATCACTGGAACTTTTATCATCGCTTTCGTTCTGGAGTCTGTGGCAAATCTTGTGATTGACATTATCTTTGTTTCTAGGGGATTCATTGGGAGGAGCAACAGAGCGCTTCCTTTTGACGATTCTGTAAGACAGTGTACTATTGTGAGTGGTTTGATATAGAATGGTCTGGTGGTTTGGAATACTTGGGTCTGGAGGAAGGAGTGTGCTGTAGAAGAAATGCTCAGCCGATGCCCAGCTATTAGCTCAGCACAATCGAATTCGAGATAGCTGAGCCTCATGGCGTGCGGTCGATCGACCCCAAAAAAAGCCACGTTTTTCCCAGCGGCGCCTTTTGGTGAGCTCCTCGTAGAGCATGGAGCTTGGACATGAGATGGACACGTCTAACATTGTTGATGCATGATAGGTTTACACGTATTTCACGAGCAAAAGGGGGTCTATATTACCAGACAAACAAGCAGACTAGGATGTTCGGATTCAACAAGGTGTTTTATTTACTGACGACACTGATCTTCACATTATGTGTTGTCCCATGTGAAGCTATTAAGGTGGGTAAAGGATTGATCAGAATCGATGATCAAAACTTCCCATTTTTCTTGACTGAAACACCATTGAATATCACAGATACTAAAATCTCAATTGGTTTCACATTAGTGGACGAAAATTCAAGCGATGACAAGGCACTCATTCATCCATCCCAAGTCATGGTTACATTATCAAATGAAAAATTCGAATCTGAAATGTACTTCACACCAAAGTTAATCGAAAACACAGTGTACGAACTCAACATTCCAGTGAGTAAGGTTTCCCACTTCTTATTATCATCCGACAAGATTGACATCACCATCATCACCGGAGATGAAGACAAATCATTCAATAAAATTATCAAGGCTGGAGCATTAATACCATCTGAAAAATTAAAGGCCGACAGAGCTATTGAATTACCAGTTAGATTCAACGCAAAGGACCAAATCATCCACATCTTCAGAGGCGATCCAAAGAACTTACCATCTTTCATCTCCACCCAATTTGTATTTTTATTATTGATTTCATTAGTCGTTTTAATCCTTGCATGGAACTATTTCGAAGCTGCAAACATCGACAACTTATTAAAATTCAACCCAATGGTTTCCCTCTTCATTTTATCTGTCTTCACATTCGAATACTACTTCTTCGACTACTACCTCGGTACTTCCATTTTCACATCATTAAAGAGATTCTCATTAACCGGTATCGTTGCATTATATTTCGGTTCAAAGACTTTAAAGGACATGTACAAGTTAAGAACCAGCAATCTTCGTTAAGTTGTATACCATGTTTATAATCGTAAAAACAGAAAGGTCTATATAAAACATACACGAAATCAACTATTTATTGTATAAAATCATCAATCATCATACTTCATTGAATGTATTAGCAAGAAATCTATAATAATCACCCTTAAGTCCCATTAAGTTCGGTAAATACATGCCGATGATGATCTTCCCGCCAATGAGGCCCATCGGTAGCACGCTGTACGTTCTGCTATCGACAGAATCACTCAAGTTGTCACCGGTAACCCAGACGTGTCCATCGGGAACGACAATGTACTGATCATATGGACTTCGATCGTATCCACTTTTATTCATCTTGATCTCTTTAAACCTCGAGTTGAACTCGTTCTCTTCCTCATGTTTAAAGTCGACCTCGCCAGCATCGTCGAACTTGGCTCTCAGCTTGTCAATGTGTCCTCGACTAGGATCGATGATGATTATGTCGCCAGGCATGCCGGTGATCCGCTTGCACACCCAACTGTCCGGCTGCGTAGGCTTCCGTGCAACGACGATATCGCCCATCTCAAGCATGTTCCCGTTCTTGAACCGCTTGTCAACAATGCAGAAGTCCCCACGGGATTGGACTGTGGGTAGCATGCTGGCTCCTTCAGTTTGTGAAATTTCAAACATCGTGGATGTGAATAAGTGAAGACCGGCAATCGTTCGTATCGATAACGACAATATCCGTTTCACGTCCTTAAATGCACCCATCACGCCCATTTTGTGTGATGTATTGTGTGTAGTTGTCTGTGGTGTGGGGATTATGGTGGCCGAACACAACCGTGATAAAGACATGAACCGCTTTATCACTCCATAACTGCGCAGAGCTATGTCTGATTTTGTCATGTCTACACTGTCTCGCGGTGAGATTTTCCTGGCGATTGGTGAGTCTTCTACACAAACATGTCATAAAAAAGTGCATTAAATTAAATCATTACAGAGATACATATAATATAATAGGGGATGGAGACACGAAATAATAAATAATAATAAGATTCAGATTGGCGATCATAAGTTCAATCTGTTTAAAATCTCACTAGCCAAAGATTTATACAACCAGGTATTACCACTAACCTTCTTGAATTGAATACCGTACAATCCAACTAATGGAACCTTAACAATTTGGATTTCAAACTTGAGTGGAGTCTTGGAACTCTTTTCCTTGTTTCTTTGTTCAGAATCACCACCGAAACCACCAGATGTGATACTTGGAGATCTATTACCAATGTTTTGTTGTTCAACTCTACTGGAAACTAACATGTCACTTGCACCGTTGGTTTCATCCAATGTCAAAGATTCAGAACTTTCATCTAAACTACGTGATGTAATATTAGCAGGTGCTGGTGTAGTTGGGATGTTATAATCTGCAGAAGGTAAAAGGTTGGTTGAAACAGTCAACTTTTCGCCCTTCTTCGAGCCTAATAAGCCATTACCTAATGAGAACTTTCTTCTATGGGTATTCTTAGATGGAGTTGATAAAACAGTATTGTGTGTAGAACTCTTATCAGAAGCATCAGGTGTGTTGATATCGTTAGTTCTGGATTTGGAGAATTGTGAAGAATTTTCACTCAAATTAGGAGTCTTTAAACCATCAACTGTATCGATGTAGTTATTATCATCAAAGGTTTCATCAATTGTAGTATGAACAGATTTGGTTGGAGATCTTAATGGACTACTCAAATTACTTGAAATTCTCTTCTTAGGAGTATCAACAATTGAAGGATAATGAACACAGATGAAACCACCCTTAACTTCGACAAAATGAACACCTAATTGAGGTAAAACGGTGATGATATCATATCTAATAATAGGCAATGGTTTTGTAGATGTGGTTTGAACAGAGAAGAAACCTTTCAAGAATAAAGTCTTTGGGAATTCAATAGATGGCATACTGTTAGGTGGAGCCCTTTCATATTCTTCAATGATTTGCTTTTCAGTTAACTTCTTCTTTGGCTTTTCAGAATCATCGGAGAAAGTAATACTATCCATTTCATCATCAAAGAATCCATCATAATCTGTACCATTTTGACTAAATTGTGGTAATGGAGGAGCATTTTGATCAACAGTGTATGTACCAT
>JAJMLU010000509.1:0-11428 GCA_030569835.1 Pichia sp. NRRL Y-27261
TTAAACCAACATAAGTTGGTAACTTAAGACCAGTCTTGTTTTCCCAGTGAAGTAATGCCTTAGTATAATCAGCAGAACGTTCAATTTGACTGTCATTTAAAGCTTCAAGCCAGTTAGCATGAGTAAGTTCAGCCAAACGTGAATCAACACCAACCTTTCTGATTAAGTCTAAGTTGATACCTAAATCCTTGACAAGAAGAGCTAAACCATAACCGGAGTTGTAAGTTCTGGTTAAACCTTCAGCTCTAAATGAGTGTGCAGTACCATAATTTCTACCGGTACCAACATTAAGAACTTCAGTAATTAATGCTGGATCAAGTCCCATCTTTGCACCAACCATGAAACAATCATTTAATGCAGCAATAGATGCACCAGTAACATAATTGTTAAATGTCTTCATAACATGACCGGAACCACATGGACCCATATGGAACCACCATTTACACATAGTCTTCAAAACTGGAAGTGCGTAGTCAATGTCCTTTTGGGAACCACCGAGCATGAAACAAGCTTCACCATCGTTGATACCGTGCATTCTAATTTGAGTGACTGGAGAATCGATTAAACCTAAACCGATAGCTGCAAGATCTTTACCTAATTTTTGAGTACCAAATGGATCAGAGGAGGAAGTATCAACAACGAGAGTACCCTTCTTTAAAAATGGCGCAACACCGTTTTCACCGAATAAAACTTCTCTGACGATGTGACCGTTTGGTAACATAGTAATTAAGATATCAACATCCTTGAAAGCGTCTCTACCGGAGGAAGCTCTGTAAACGTTAACTTTGTTTTCGGCAAGGAATTTATCTTCTCTTTCTCTGTTGGCATCTCTGACAATTAACTTGAAACCCTTTTTAGCAATGTTAACTGCCAATGGACCACCGGCTAAACCTAAACCAATGTAACCGACGACTTGTGCTTTCTTTTCTGGCATTATGTGAAATGTATGTGTGAGTGAGTGTGTATGATAAACAGTGGAAATCAGAGAATCCAAGAATACCACACATACATTCTTCACAAGAAATCAGGATACATTCTTTCATTTATAGTCTGAAGCTCAAGTGATATGACATTTTCTGTCAACGCTGTTAATTGTAGGAACTGGAAGAAATATCTGGACAATATTTGTCCCTATCTAGTGATTCTTATCGGAAGTGTTCAGGTTTTTGACGTACTCGGACATTCAATGTCCAGACGCCAGATATTTGTAGGCTACAGAATTATGGTTAATGCGTTTAACTTATAAACCAAATATATCCTCTTTTTAGCAAATTATTGTTTGTATCTTGACATTCGGTCCCGTAGGTACATAGACCCATCAAAATGTCCACTGATTTATTCGTTCAATTAGAATTTAAGAACGGCGTTTCCTGCGCACAACCGATCGGTTTATTCATTGATAATGAATTCGTTCCCTCCAGCGATGGCAAAACGTTAGAAACACTCGATCCATCAACAGGAAAAGTGATTACTAACTTTTACAGTGCCAGCAAAGAAGATGTGGAAAAAGCTGTCAAGTCCGCAAGAAAGGCCACAAAAGAGTGGGCGGGTTTCAGCGGACACCAAAGAAGTGCGTGCATGAACAAACTTTGCGATCTTCTTCTAGAAAACATAGATGAAATCGCTTCTGTGGAAGCACATGATGGTGGTAAACCATATTACACTCAATCTAAAGGGGAAGTCGGTGCTGCAATACAAACTTTGAGATACTATGCAGGTTGGGCTGATAAATTAACAGGCGAATCTTTCCCATGTGGAGACAATAAAGTCGCCTTTACAAAGAGAGAACCGTTAGGTGTTTGTGGTTTGATTATTCCATGGAACTTTCCATTACTTATTGCATTTTGGAAAATTGCACCTGCGATTGCTGCTGGTAATTGTGTTGTTGTTAAGCAATCTGAAATCACGCCTTTGTCATTACTTTATGTTTGTCAATTCGTGAAGGATGCTGGTTTTCCAAGTGGTGTTATCAATGTTGTCTCAGGTTTAGGTTCAACTACAGGTAGGTATTTGACCGAACATCCAAACGTCGACAAGGTTTCATTTACCGGTTCAACTATGACAGCTAAGAAAATTGTCCAATCCGCCTCTGGAAACCTTAAGGAAACATCTCTTGAATGTGGTGGAAAGTCGCCAATGATTGTGTTACCTGACGCTAATGTCGAGGCCGCTGCTGCAACTGCCCACGCATCATGTATGTCCAACATGGGTCAAATATGTTCGGCCACATCAAGAGTTTATGTCCACGCTTCAATCTATGATCAGTTTTTAAACTGTTATAAAACGTTAGTCGACCAAACCGTTTTGGGTGATCCATTCGATGAAACTACAACTCAAGGTCCACAAATTAGTCAAGTTCAAATGGATTCTATCAATAAGTATATTGACCTAGGTGTTAAAGAAGGTGCCAAGGTACTAGACACGAATGTTACTGAAAAACACAATCAGAATGGATATTACACCAAACCAGTTATGTTCTATGATGTTGCTGATTCTAACATTGTCATGAGAGAAGAAATCTTTGGACCAGTTGTAGCTATTGATAAATTCGACGATGTTGAAGTCGCTATAAAAAGATGCAATGATTCCATCTACGGTTTAACATCTTCAGTTTTCACAAACGACCTAACCCAAGCACATTCCATCGCTAATAAATTAGAAGCTGGCCAAGTCTTTATTAACAGTGCTAACGATTTGGATATCGGTATACCATTCGGTGGGGTTAAACAGAGTGGAAATGGTAGAGAGTTGGGTCTTGCTTCTATCTTAGCTTACTCAAGCTCTAAGTCTATTCATATTAAACTTATTTAGGTATGTAACTATGTAACAAATCGTTCTCTAAACATTTAACTAGTCCAAAGCACAGTACACCAATACCCGCAGTTTATTCCGGTCTTTCAATTGCCGAACCAGAAATGTGTGAAAGCTAAATGTCCGAGCTGTGGTATTCGATCATTTTAAATTTTCAAAGAAAATGATTTATAAATCCTGCATTTCCATTACTATCCTACATCTAACTTCATATCTGTATCTTCGCCCCCCTTTCTGCAAACAACAATAATGGTTAAAGTTACGTTATTAGGTGCCGGTGGTGGTATTGGCCAATCCTTATCATTATTATTAAGACAAAACAATGATATCACCGATTTGGCGTTATTTGATCTCAGAGGATCCATTGGTGTTGCAACCGATCTCTCACACCTCCCAACCACTCAATCAATCAAAGGTTATGAACCAACTAGTAAGACTGACCAAACACAAATCCAACTAGCATTAAGAAATTCCGATATCGTGATCATCACAGCTGGTATTCCAAGAAAACCATCCATGACAAGAAACGACTTATTCAAAGTGAATGCGTCCATTATGAGAAGTTTAGTTCAACAAGTCGGTCGTGTTTGTCCTGATGCATTCTTATGTATTGTTAGTAACCCAGTCAACTCTTTAGTACCACTTGCCGCTGAACAATTAAAGTTGATGAACGTATACAATCCAAAGAAGTTGTTAGGTATCTCTACTTTAGATAATTTAAGATTAGAACAATTCTTAAGTGATTTCTTGTCAATCGAGCCAAAGCTTTTAAGAACCAGTGTTACATGCATTGGTGGTCACTCTGGTAATACGATTGTGCCTATCATTGGATCTTGGAGAAGTAACATTTCAACCAAAGAAGAGTACGAAGAGTTGATTAGAAGAGTCCAGTATGGTGGTGATGAAGTTGTCAAGGCAAAGAACAGTGCTGGTTCAGCAACACTATCCACTGCACTTTCAACAAATAGATTTATGACCAGTTTAGTCACTGCAATCGTGCATGGCAAGGATGTTAACGAGGTGGCATATATCAATGTTAAAGAATTAGAATGTAAGAATTTACCTGATAAATCTATGGTCTCTGATTATTTCTGTCTTCCAATTACGCTTTCAAAAGAAGGTGTCCGTCAATTCACTTATCCTAGAATCTTCCTTCAAGAGGAGACCGCTTTGATTAAGACAGCAGTCGAATGTACTAACAATGACATCAAGACAGGTATTGATATAATTCAAAGATCTAAACTTTAATTGTGTATGGCTTATGTAAGCAGCTTACGTAATAATTGAGGTTAATCTTTATGTACTACACGTTGAAATAGACGTTAGATGTTGGTTATCATTCGGAAGAAAAGACTTGGTGGATGCTATAAACCTATACAATTGAGTCTGTTAATGAATCCAACACATCCGAGTGATTTAATGCTCTAGTCGGCGCCGTCTCCTTATCTAGCGCATCTCCGATGGATGAATTGGTGGGTGTACTTCCATTCTTCGCCTACCTTCACAGGAATCTACGTCCTTTTCTGTACCGTCTTTTACTTTCTAGCCTTCTAGGGCCCCAAGCAACTCTGTATATCAGGTGTAAGCCCCTCGAGGCCGTAAAACGTGAAGTGACCTGTCATAAAGAGCAAAGTGTAAACAAAATGTGTCAGAGAAAGCACCGCGTTGCTGCCTACGCAATTTCCTTATCGGCTCATTGAGGAGGCAACCAGCCAACAGCCAACCACTGCTTACTTCTTTTGCCCTTGCCTTCATCCTTCTTATCTTGTTGTTGTTTGCACCTTCTTCTGTTCCTGCTGTACCACACCCACACACACTACCACTACCACCCATACCAATTACCACACCATGAAGTCTGAATTCAAAGAAGTCCACTCCTTCGGTACGTCCCCCATACGAACACCTACTCTCTGACACCCCTGTCGATGCCCCCCAGGGTGTCACATGCCACAGTTCTAATAACAAAATACTAACATTATTACATCCCTCCCCTGCAATCCTACAGAAAAGAGAAAGGAAGAATCGATCCGTATCTTATCCAAGTTCCACGACAGAATCCCAGTGATCTGTGAACGAGTTGAAGACAGTGATATACCAAACATTGACAAGCGTAAATATCTTGTACCATCCGACCTCACTGTTGGGCAATTTGTATATGTCATCCGGAGAAGAATACACTTACCATCGGAGAAGGCGATCTTCATCTTCGTCAAGGACATCCTCCCACCGACCGCTGCGTTGATGAGCACCATTTACGAACAATACAAGGACGATGATGGATTTTTATACGTTGTTTACAGCGGGGAAAACACGTTTGGTGAGTTGTTTGAAGAGATCAAATAGGTTGTTTGATTGTTGTTTGTTGTTTTGGCGTTAATTGGAGTTTTTATTGGCTGGCTACTATCTACTTTATCGTATTATTATTATTATCATTATTATTATCTTATCTTATCTTTATTATCTAAATTTTATATCTTTCTTTCTTTTATTATAACGTGTCAAAGATACATAAATATATGCTAATTACAAGAGGTTGAAGTTGTTCTATATGCCGAGTAGAGTTCTGATTCTGTCTTCGAAGACCTTGGGTTGGACATTTCCCTTTGTTTGACGCATGCACTGGCCAATGAGGAAGTTTATCTTCTTCACCTTTCCCCCTGTTTTTATCTCGTCGACAATCTTGTCGTTTTTGGCAAGTACGTCGTTGATCACGTCGTCGAGGGAGGAAGAGTCTGATGTAGATGGTTTTTCGGCAAGCATGCCGAACTCTTTGGCTAGTTCTAGCACTGGTTTTCCCTGGTCTGGTTTGTTGTTCACAAGATGAAGAAGCATGAGTTTGCCGTTGTTTTTCGTGATGTCTCCAGACTCGACGGAGACGATCAAGTCTGTGAAACAGGAAGTGTTGATGAGTTCATTTGAGAATTCAATCTCACTCTTTGTGAGTGAACCGAGGAGTTCATGAACGAGCCAATTGATGAGTTTAGATTTGATTTTGGCGTCTGAGATGAGATTCCAGGACTGGATGTAGAAATCGAGCAATTGTTCGTTATTCACTAGGATCTTTGCGTCTCTCAACGACACGCCGTAGTTGTCCATGAGATTGTCGAGCCTGTCGTTGATGGGGAGGGGGAGGATAGCTTTGATTTGCGGAAGGAGGTTTGGTAAATCGAGTTTCACTTGTGGAAGTTCCATGTCTGGTACGTATCTGTAATCGACTGCGGATTCTTTATTACGCAAATGGTATGTTGTTTTCCCGTCCCAACCACGGGTCTCGACGGTTGTACTTGGAGTGCCTGACTCGACGACTTTGATTTGTCTCTTTTCTTCGTATTTGATGGCGTTTAAGATGGCGGAGATTGTTGGCAAGTTTTTGATTTCCACTCTTTGATGGCCAATGACATTGACGTTGACGTCGACTCTGAGGGCACCTGTTTCCAAGTCACCGGTACACACCTGGAGGTCCTGGACGAGCTTGATGTATGATTGGAGGAAGATTCTGATTTGCTCGATGTAAGAGAAGTCTGGTAGTGTCACCATTTCGATTAATGGGATATTAGTTCTGTTAAAATCGATATTGGAGACATTGGAATCGATGGAATGGTAGATGGACCGGCCTGTATCCTGTTCTAATTGCAGCTGTTGGATACGCACGGTGAGGTCATCTTGAAGTTTTGGGTGGTATTTTTTGAGGAGTTTGAGATGACCGTTATTTGCGATGGGTTTGAAATGTTGAGTGATTTGGTAACCGAGTGGCTGATCACCGTAGAAGTAGTGTTTTCTGTCGAAGGAGGAGAGGGAAGGGATATCACAGTTGAGGGAAGTTGCCAATTTGAGGGCGTTGAGCAGACATTGCGGGTTGAGTTTTGGTTGTGAGCCCGGTAGAGAGACGTCGAAGAAGGACGTTGTTGTGTTTGGAGTGAGAGCTAGGTTTGACGTTGGGTTGGGGGAGTTTGCAAAGAGTTTTGAGAAAGTCTGGAGTTGTGTGTGGATTTCCAAACCCACTTTGAGTTGTGGTTTGGCCATAGTGGGGCGTGTGTGTGTGGGGAAGGCGTTGGGGGATGTACTGTAGACTAAGTATGTCCTTTTGTTGGGAGACGGGAGTGTTGAAGTGAAAAAGAGGAGGGGGGGTTGCCCGCTGACGTAAGCGTGGCGTCTTACGTAAGCTAAGCCTCGGAA
This sequence comes from Pichia sp. NRRL Y-27261, assembly GCA_030569835.1. Taxonomy (NCBI): domain Eukaryota; kingdom Fungi; phylum Ascomycota; class Pichiomycetes; order Pichiales; family Pichiaceae; genus Pichia; species Pichia sp. NRRL Y-27261. The sequence continues at coordinate 6,988 of JAJMLU010000509.1, forward strand.
TTAACGCGAGAGCGAAAGTGAAATGTGGAGAAGGGGTGCTGTGGGGGTATTATGAGCTTATTATGTGGTACGGACGCCGGCAGAAACGGGCGTTGGGGAGAGGCAGCGGGAGCCGGGAGATGGGATATTGGAAGATGGGAGATGGGATATTGGCAGAGATCGACTGGGTCAAAAGCGATGTCGGGGAAGAGGTGGGTGGATTGCGTGAATGGAGGCCCGTGGAGGCCGGTGGATGGGGTATGGACACTTGCAACACCGAAAACCGGGGAAGTGGTTGTGCTGGACAGTCTGGAGGTGTGCATGTGTAGACTGTAGACTACAGCCCTCCACGGAGAAAACGGGGAGTGCAACACTGTGGAAGAGAGATCGGGGTGTGATTGGTAGCCTGGGGGCCGCCTGGGGGTGGCAGATAGCAGTCTCCACTATGGTCGGAGAACGACGCACGGAGTTATCTGCGCCGAAGAGGGTGTAGAGGCTACAGTCTGTGCAGATGTACATACTCTCTAACAGACACTCTCTATAACAGACACTCTATACACTCTCTAATACCAACCCCAACATCTAACACTACACTACACTGTGAAGACACCACACCCAGCAGCCAATCAGAGCACCCCCTCCCCTCACGGCCCCTGCACAATACTCCACACCCACCCCTCCCCCTCTTCTCATTTCCCACAGAAATCCCCCACCCGCACCCCACGCTTTTCTCGGGGCCCGCTCCACACTGTGCGGACTTCCCACACTGTGTACACTATACAGTGTGAGACGGATTCCTACACTTCTGCCACGCTGCCCCTCCGCCGCTCACAGTGGACAATAGACATCGTCACCCATTGCAACGGTCTCCACTTCGACATCCCTCTTCACTTCCCGTACGTCCCGTTCATCCAGCACACACAGTCACTGCTTGCTGCTTGCTGCTGGAGTTTCGAGTCTGCCATCCACATCCATCCCCCGAATATAAATACCCCCCATCCACCCCCGTTTCACTCGACCATCCATTTCTCACTCCACTTTTTTCTCTCTTTCACTCCTCTCTCTTCTCTTCTCTCCCTTTTTTCTTCCCTTCCTTCCACACCAAACAATGTTATCCCAAACCATCTCAATCGCAAAGCAATCCGCCTTCAAGAGCAGATTGGCTTTCAGAACTTTAGCTACTCAAGCTCCAACCATCCCAAAGACCCAAAAGGGTGTTATCTTCTACGAAAACGGTGGTGAATTACACTACAAGGACATTCCTGTCCCAACCCCAAAACCAAATGAAATCTTGATCAATGTTAAGTATTCCGGTGTCTGTCACACCGATTTACACGCTTGGAAGGGTGACTGGCCTTTAGCTACTAAATTACCTTTAGTTGGTGGTCACGAAGGTGCCGGTGTCGTTGTCGCTAAGGGTGCCAACGTTACCAACTTTGAAATCGGTGATTACGCAGGTATCAAGTGGTTAAACGGTTCTTGTATGGGTTGTGAATACTGTCAACAAGGTGCCGAACCAAACTGTCCTCAAGCTGATTTATCTGGTTACACCCACGATGGTTCTTTCCAACAATACGCTACTGCTGATGCAATCCAAGCTGCTCACATTCCACAAGGTACCGATTTAGCTAACGTTGCTCCAATCTTATGTGCAGGTATTACCGTCTACAAGGCTTTAAAGACCGCCGAATTAAGACCAGGTCAATGGGTCGCCATCTCCGGTGCCGGTGGTGGATTAGGTTCCCTTGCCGTTCAATACGCTAAGGCTATGGGTTTAAGAGTCCTTGGTATCGATGGTGGTGCTGACAAGGGTGCTTTCGTCAAGGACCTCGGTTGTGAAGTCTACATTGACTACACCAAGTCCAAAGATCTGATTAAGGATATCCAAGACGCTACTAACGGTGGTCCACACGGTGTCATTAACGTTTCCGTCTCCCCAGCTGCCATCTCCCAATCCTGTCAATACGTCAGAATCTTGGGTAAGGTTGTCCTTGTCGGTTTACCAGCCCATGCCGTTTGTGAATCTCCAGTTTTCGAACACGTTATCAAGTCCATGCAAATCAGAGGTTCTTATGTCGGTAACAGAGAAGATACCGCTGAAGCTTTAGACTTCTTCACTAGAGGTTTAGTCAAGTCTCCAATCAAGATTGTCGGTTTATCCGAATTACCAGAAATCTACGAAAAGATGGAAAAGGGCCAAATCCTGGGTAGATATGTCGTTGATACTTCCTACTAAATGTCATGATTTCTTCACCTATTTATTCGATGATGTAACGACTTTTTTTTCTCTCTATTATTATCTATAACTATTTAACAAGTTTAAATTCTCATTATTATTATTATTAACTATTATACACGCTTAGAAAAGTTGAGTATTTGCCTCTTATAACTGGGTGATGTCGGAAAGTATGCCGTTCAGCTTGTTGTACAGCTCGTAGTTGTTATCCTGGAGCACGTCCGCCGAGTTTTCGTGGATCTGGCCAAGGATCCACTTCTCCTTCAAGTTCTTGGTCAAGTTGAGCAACTCCTCCACGAGTCGGATGATCACCTGTGAGTCAGAACTTATTTGAATAGACTCGATACTCTGTATCTCCAGATCCTTGTTGTTCAGCTTGAGCAGCTCGATCATCTCGTTGAACTTGGTCAGGATCAGCTGGATGTTGTTGTCGAACTTGGCGATGACGTTGACCTGTGAGTTCATTGTGTGGGTGTGTGTGGTGTGTGTGGTGCATTCCAGGAAGAACAACCACTGCTTGCTAGACAGAAATGGCGATATTCATGTTGCCAGAAATGGCCGGGAGAGGGACGGGGGCAATGGTCTCCCGCGTCGATCGACGCGCCCGTAACCACGCGGTCACGTGACTACCCCGGGATTTTTCCACCCGCTCCCGGAGCGAGTGGCGTGGCCCCCACTGCCGGCTATTGTCCGTGAACGTGACGGGCCTCTTTGGAACTGCTGATGGCTGCGAATCGATCCATTCTCGTGGCAGGCCCTCTATTTATTCACTCCCCAACTCCTTCTTCTTCTTCTTTCTTCTCCCTCCCCACACCTCTTCTTTCTGCTGTTTTCCCTTCACTTCCTCTTACTCCCCTCCCTCTCCAAGTATTCACACACTACCACACACAATGACTTTAGACTTCCTTTCCAGAAAGACCGGTGTTATCACTGGTGACGACGTTAGAAAATTATTCGAATATGCTCACCAAAAGGGTTTCGCAATTCCTGCAATTAACGTTACTTCTTCATCAACTGTTGTTGCTGCTTTAGAAGCTGCTAGAAATGCCGATTCTCCAATCATTTTACAAACCTCTAACGGTGGTGCTGCTTACTTTGCTGGTAAGGGTGTCTCCAACGACGGTCAAAAGGCATCCATCGCCGGTGCCGTTGCCGCTGGTCACTACATTAGATCAATTGCCCCAACTTACGGTATCCCAGTCATCTTACACTCTGACCACTGTGCTAAGAAGTTATTACCTTGGTTCGACGGTATGTTAGAAGCCGACGAAGCCTACTTCAAGGAACACGGTGAACCTTTATTCTCCTCCCACATGTTGGACTTATCTGAAGAACACGATGATGAAAACATTGCTACCTGTGTTAAATATTTTGAAAGAATGTCCAAGATGGACCAATGGTTAGAAATGGAAATCGGTATCACCGGTGGTGAAGAAGACGGTGTCAACAACGAACACGTCCACAAGGATATGTTATACACCACTTCTGAAACCGTCTTCTCCGTTTACAAGGCTCTTTCCCCAATATCTCCAAACTTCTCCATCGCCGCCGCTTTCGGTAACGTCCACGGTGTCTACAAGCCAGGTAACGTTGTCTTACAACCTGAATTGTTAGGTAAGCACCAAGCTTACGCAAAGGAACAATTAAAGACTGATAACGTTCACCCATTATTCTTAGTCTTCCACGGTGGTTCCGGTTCTACTCAAGAAGAATTCGATACTGGTATCAAGAACGGTGTTGTTAAGGTCAACATTGATACCGATACCCAATACGCTTACTTGGTTGGTATCAGAGACTACGTCTTAAACAAGAAGGACTACATTTCCTCCATGGTTGGTAACCCAGACGGTGACGATAAGCCAAACAAGAAGTACTTTGACCCAAGAGTCTGGGTCAGAGAAGGTGAAAAGACCATGACCAAGAGAGTCACCGAAGCTTTAGAAGTCTTCCACACCAAGGGCCAATTAAACTGATTATCAGTGTACTGTGTACTTTTATCTAGCTCTATTTATATCATCTGAAAACTTACTTATTCTTTACCTAAAATCTCCGGGACTGCAAGCGAAAATCGACGCGTCGATGGCCGCAGAGCACACCCGTGCACCGCCGCCGGCCAGTTTCTCCAAAAAATTGCCGTTCGCCAATTTTTGCATTCTCGTCGAGAATGAAACCTCCAGCACTCACTCTTGGTAGAGTGACCATAGTATTTCACCATCGTTCCAGTTT
>JAJMLU010000509.1:17209-33896 GCA_030569835.1 Pichia sp. NRRL Y-27261
ATGTGAGTTGTTGGAGGGGAGGGAGAGAAAGGGAAATGTTAGTAACGAAACGGAGAGGAGGCAGAGGAAGAGATAGAGAGATAAAGAGAGAGAGAGTGGCAGAGGAAAGAGAAGGAAAGGGCCGGTAGATAAACAAGTGGCAGTGGCGGAGGCAGAGGCAGAGGGTGCACCCTTGGAGTGTAAACAACGCAGCTGCACTATAAGCCAATAAACGCGTCCGGCTCGCACTGTGGGGGTGGGTCCCTCCCACAGTAAACTTCTGCCCGCGTGCGATAAAAACTGGCACGCTGGAGCGCTCTCTCTTTTTCTCTTAGCAGCGGGAGGAGCGCCATTTGTATGGGGCAAACAGCGTCTGCTCTTTTTGTGTGGACAGGCCTGCCGGCACCTGGCAGACACCACAGAGCCTCCTGGACAGTCATTAACATGGACACTGTCTTGGAGGAGACATGGACAGTAGATACTAGACGTTGGTGCTAGAGAGTGCTGTCATCAACCACCCGGACTGTGTCCCCGTAATTGCATGCTTCTGCAAATGCCCCCGATACCCCCACATCCCACCCACACCCGTAGCCCAATCACGTAGCTAGAACCCCCGACAGGTGGCCTTTCCAGCAGAGAACGTCTCCTGTGGACTCAATTGCATCTCTGCAGGGGATTGCAGGAGCTGGAGTGTCCGGGAGGCCGTCCTCGTGGCAAGACACGTCGGCGTGGTGGTTCTTATCAGTAGTGATCCGTGGTGTGTGGTTCTGTGGAGCAGAGTGGAGTGGAGTGGAAGGAGTCGGTGGCAAAGGCAAAGACAGCAAAGTCTGTGGCCAGGAGAGGAGGGGAGGGGAAGAGAAGGGGAATAGAGGTCTCTTGGTGTGTGTGGTGCATGTGTGTGGGTGATGTACTTACCTTGTGTGTGTTTGTGTGGTGTTGGGGTGAGAGAGAGTGTAGCGCAGAGCCTGTAGCACACAGTGTGGGTGTATAGTGTGAAGAGCACACACAGTTAAGAGAGAGAGAGAGACACACTGTGGGAGCCAGAGACAGTGAGTGGCTGTCCAGGCGGGGCGCCCACTGTGGGAAATCGTGTTGTACAAAGTGGTGAGGTTTTTGTTGAGGGAGGCGGGGCACGTCGATCGACACAGGCTCTCCCAACCGCCGCTTCTTTCGTCGAAGTGAGTGTGCTCAGCTGGTTGGACTGTAAACAAGCCATGAGCCATGCACAACACCGTACCTGGCCTTCTTCTTATCACAGCAGAACCACCCCCACACACACTACACACCACCCACACCACCCACAGCAATGTCCAACTACTGCTACACCTCCCCCATCGCTTCAGGCTCAGACTACGAGGTCCTCAACAACGACAGTCACGCTCACCCAACCCTCCAGTTCAAAGTCGTCATTGTCGGTGATTCAGGCTGTGGTAAAACCTCTCTCTTCTCCAGTTACATCCGTGGCTCCTTCCCCTCCTCCTACGAGCCAACCATCTTCGAGAACCACAGAACCATCGTCGAAAACATCCAGAACCACGAAATCCTCTCGGCTGACTTGTGGGATACCGCAGGTCAAGAAGAATACGAAAGATTACGTCGTTTGAGTTACCAGGACGCAAATGTCGTCATTGTCGCCTACTCCGTCGACGCCCCAGAATCCCTATTGAACATCCACGAAGTATGGGCTCCAGAAGTGATGACGTATGCACCATACGCCTCAATTCTCTTGGTGGGTTTGAAAAGTGATATACCAAATCCTCAAGTCAACCCGGCAAATGCCTACAACGTGGCTCAAAGTATAGGTGCCGTCGCTCACATCACCTGTTCCAGTATGCACATGATCAACGTCAACGAGCTCTTTGACGCCGTGTTCAACGCAGCGTATAACAAGGCCACCATGAAGAAGCACCACGAATCAATCGCAAACACAAACAACGCCTCCAACAACAACAACACCACATCCTCTTCTTCAGCTAAAAAGAACAATACCTCAGCTTCAGCTTCGAAATCAAAGTCAAAGACTTCTGATAAGCCGGCCAAACGTTTCTCAAAGAAGGGAAAGTCCTCCAAATGTGTCATCCTGTAACACTATCCCCACCAATATCTCTCTTTATCCATCCATTCAGCTACTTTCATTTCTGTCGAACTACATTCACTAATCTATTTACTTCTACAACTGTTATTATAAATGCGCATCTTTTCTATGCATCAACCAAAAAAACACATCCTAATTACTATAGATCAGCTTTACATTGATTTTGTTATTTTTACTCCAATGCTTTTCTCCTATATACTCATCATATAACCTCCCCATCCTGTCACCGCATATGTGTACTCCTAATCCACTAACAAATACACTCGTAACCGTAGACCAATAGTTGCAACACAACCAAACTGGCTAATCGCAGTGAAATAATACCTAATTTAGAAACCTGAAATTTTCATGCTCAGCGATCGATCACTCGTGCCCAGTCAATCTATGACGTCCCGTACTAATTACATGATGAACCCTTCTTCTTCTACTCTGATTCCCACCAATCCATCCCTCTGCAAGGCAAATGGCATCCCCGGGTCAGATCATCATACACTCAATCAAACGATTGAGGTACCCCCTCCTGGCACTCCTGGCAATTATAGTGTTCACATACACTCTCTCACCAAAAAATGCCCAATTGGCCAACACTAAACCTATAAAGTCGCAAAAGCCACCTCCACCACCTCCACAACAGAAGAAACCGCCTCCAATCCTCCGTCAACCGCCATCCGAGCCAAGACAGAAACCAAATGCACCACCTCCACCTCCGCCACCTCCACCGAAATATCAACCCGACCGGTCTTTCAAAGACGCAATCGCAGATCATGACAGTATAGACACTTTCTCTCCCGAACTCGCATACAGACCAATCTACAAACTCATCGAGAAGTCGTATAAAGTGGAAGAATTTGCAAAGCTCCCACACGTTAAGAAATGTGAAATATACTTTCAAAAACTGCACGAATACGATTCCAAATGGTGGAGTAGTCCTAAACTCGGAGAATCAATAACGCATGTGCATCCGGGCAAGAGTCTCGATTTGGTAAACATCAACATCTACAATCAGTGCTTCATGGACAAGTCGCCGAACGTCGAAGTCTCGGACTCGTACGAGAAACTCCAGAAGCTCTACGACAATCTAGACTTGGCCGTGTATCCTTATCTTACGGGTAAGATGCCATTATTCCAGCATTGGGACGGGGAGATATACTACGGTCCGTCATTCGATATCAATCAAATCATCGTCGACTCCGGTGTCGAAAACCTCGATGACATGAAGTACACCTATGACGTGCAGAATCTGAAAGAATGGGACAATACCGCATATCCGTCCGAATATCCATTTTGGGAACACTATAGGAACAACATTGAAGGAACAGGGATTGTCGTCAGTGTCAATGACGAGCTCACCAACGAGGCCGTCTCGTTGATCGGGAATCTGAGAACATTGGATAACGAGTTGCCTATTCAGTTCATGCACAGAGGCGATTTGTCGAACTCGAGTAAGCTGAAACTCCTCAAGGCCAGTCGAGCTGAAATCAAGGCCAATTCGAAAAGTACGTTTCCGAAACAGGACATCTGGTTCGTGGACATCTCGTTTGCGATCAACGAAGACTACACGGATGAGTTCAAGAGATTCTTCAATAAAATGCTCGCTTACGCTTTCAACAGTTTCACAAATATGATCATGTTGGATACAGATGTCGTGTTGTTTCAAAAACCAGATGAGCTGCTAAACACTTCGCAGTTCAAGCTCAGCCAGACGTTATTGTTCAAAGACAGAAACTTGTCGATGCGCATGAGTGATGGGTTCATCAGTTTCCTCAAAGAGACGTCGCCTAATAAAGTCGACGAGTTCATGTTTGGCATGCCATCTATCGACGAGTCGACATGGGAGGGTGAGTACTTCACGGAGAAGTACTTCCATTACATGGAGTCCGGTGTCGTGGTCGTTGACAGAATGAAGTATTGGAATGCGGTCATTCTCTCCTTGCAACTCTCGTTCATTCAATCAACGGTTATCGGAAGTTGGGGTGATAAAGAACACTTTTGGATGGGTATGATCTTATCCGGATACGACGACTTCCAGTTCGACGAGTACTGGTCTGCCAGTGTCGGTGAGATCATCAACATGGAGAACGACAAGACGAAGTATCATAAGATCTGCTCGGCACATCCAGCGCATATCCTATCCGACACTGACGAACTATCGTGGCTCAACTCCGGCATTCTGAACTGTCCGAAAACCACAAATTCCATCGTCATGAAAGACCTCAATGTACTCCGAGAATCGGAAGAAACGAAAAAGATGTTTGCCACACTACAAGATCTAGAGAAGTTCTACCTCCAGCCCATCTCATTTGAAGGGTTCATCATCCCACCACTGGCGAAGTACAGTACGGCACTCACGAATCCTCCAGAGGCAGTGTTCTCCAGTGTCGGGCTCGAACAGATGCACCTCTGTGGCGGATACACGTGGTGTGCGTTCGACATGATCAACCACGGCGAAAAGGAGGAGTTTAGAGGAACGCTGAAGAAATTCACCAATGAGCAGATCGCATGGTATGATTACATTGCTGAGAGTTATGCATATTTAGATTTATAAACACGGGTATAGACATTATTAAAATCGTTAGTGTATCGTTAGTAAGTATCGTTATATTTTGTTCGTTCTATAGCTTGGCAGTTTGACGAGTGCATTCATCATTCGTTCGTGTTCCACGACTTTTTGTAACATCACAGTGTCGTAGTCGGGTAGTCCTGGATCCGGCGTGTTAGAGTCGTGTATTATCGTTACCGGATTATAGACGTGATCGTTTGAGTTTGCCGTTTGTAACGATTCGGAAGACTCGCCAGATGATGAAGATGATGTTGAGCCCTGGCGTGATGAAATCGGCGTGTTTTCTGAAGATTGTGAGAAATAGTACGTGATCGGGTCGGAGTGGTCGTTTCCGACGATAACGTTCTTCACTCCGACTTCGTCGGCTAGTTTGAATAGCATATCGTGCGGTAGGATCAACGTGTTGTTTGTAGGATTGTTATGTGGATTATACGATAATGCCTCTGAGTTTTTCTCAATGACTCTCTTCATGTTTTTAGAGTTCAGTAGGTAAGATTTGAATTGGATTTGTCCGATGCCTTTGTCATTTGCCCATTTCCAAATCTGCAAAAAGTCGAGCTCGCACATGTTCTTCCTCTCACCATGTATGACACTCTGTTTTACCGTCGTCTTCACGTTGTGTTTGAGGAAGGAGTGTGAGTGTGCGTGATGAAGCGTGTGTGGAGTTTGCTGTTGGGTTTGTTCTTCATTTTGCGCCGGAGAGACCAAATGATGCACGTTCTTGATATCGTATGTGTTCATACTCGGAGCCACGTCACAGTCAAATAGGAACCCGATGTATTTCTCCATCGAGCCTATGAAGATCTCCTTTGTAGAGTCGTATTTTTTCAACTGGGCAACGACGTTCTTAAATGCGATTCTCGTCGTATCGATCCATGATATGTTTTTACGTTTCATATCTTTGGTGATGAGGATATTGAGCATATTGATATTAATGAACTCGTTTTGGAATGCAAGTAATAACCCGATGAATTCTACAGGGATCTTCAAGTCTCGGTCCACTGGGATAGTTATACTCAAAAACACATTATAGTTGCCGTGTTTTTGAATATGGTTAACCATAGCGAACACTCTTTGTAAGATCCCGTCTCTAAACTTGAACCCTGTGAAGTCCAAATCTATTCTTTGGATCTTGCAGTTGTCCCATAGGATGTCCAGATGCTGTTTGAGCAACCTCGAGTTCTTGTAGCTCGATAACGAAGTGTTGGAAATACAGAAGGAAATAACGGAATTTGCATGAATTTTATTCGGCAATAACAAAAAATCATTGATGTATTGTTGCATGTGGTATAATGTGAAGTAAGATGCTGGGGGGACCTGGTATTCGATGGTAGGTGCTATCCGAGAGGGGTTATGGTATCTCGTGTCGTGAATATCCGCCGGATTCACCACGGATGTAAAGACTGTCATAGTGATGATGATTAATAATACTTAGGGTATGTTTGATAGATTCCAAATGTGAGAAAATAGTACGATGAAAAGAAGAATAAGATGAACCAGATAATAATAGTGTGTATTTGTGTGTAGGGTATAGGCTGCCGGGGTTAGAGGAATGGAGAATGTAGTGAAATAACGTGAAGTTTGGTTCCGAAAGACGTGTGGTGTCGGAGGCTATAGAGTGTAATCCGAGGAGGGAATCGTTGGTGTTCTTGGAGAAAGAGGAATTTATCGACCGATAACTAGGACGTAGCAGCCGTGAAGAGAAGTCAGAGAGTGGCGACGGAGAAGAGAGAGAGCTAGTGGGTGTTACAGAGACCATTGCCACTTGCCTGTGAAGAGTGGATCTCTGGTGGAAGTTCACCACAATGCACATTCCCGCCGTTGTCGGTCGCCATTGCAAGCCGGCGCGGTAACGGTGCTCCTGCCAAAAGGGGCATTCCGAGGAATAAATTGTGAAATTTCATCCGGGGGAGCCGTCTTTCACGTTAAATTGCGCACGCCCAATCGGGAAGGTTACCCGAATATCATGCTTACGTAAGCGGGTGTCACGTGCCGCCGCCTTACCCCACATTTCGTACTCCGAGGCTGATCACTCGGGGCATTTCCACCAGGGTCATTTCCACCGGGGAGGAGTAGTATCCACGGTCCAGAGTTGCACCGTTGCACCGTGTTTTCTGTTCACTACGGCACTGTGTTTTCCATCACACTTAAATAGACTGGCATATCCCTCCCATTCATGCAGTGCATCGTGTCCCTTCTTTTCCTATGTTTGCCCCTGTTTCAGCAAATAAGAAAAACACACAAATTAACAATACAAAATGTCAGATAGGATCTCTCTAAAGGATAAGGTCGTTATCATCACAGGCTCCGGTGGTGGTTTGGGTAAGGTGTATGCACTTGAATTTGCTAAAAGAGGTGCAAAAGTCGTCGTTAACGATCTCGGTGGTTCGTTAACGGGATCTGGTAATTCCACTAAAGCTGCAGATGTTGTTGTGGAAGAAATTAGGGCTATGGGTGGTACCGCCGCTGCTAACTATGACAACCTTGTTACCAATCCACAGGGTATTTTACAAACAGCATTGGACAATTTTGGTACTGTTGATATCCTCATCAACAATGCCGGCATTTTGAAAGACTCCAGTTTCAAAAACATGACTGACAAACAGTTCACTGATGTCTTGGATGTCCATTTAAACGGTGCGTTCATGTTGACCAAGTTGTGCTGGGAAATTTTCAAAGCTAAAAATTACGGTCGGATCATTATGACCGCCTCTCCTGCTGGTTTGTATGGTAACTTTGGACAGGCTAATTACTCATGTGCAAAACTAGCCCTTGTTGGTTTCGGTGAGACCCTCGCCAAAGAAGGTTATAAAAACAACATCAAGACTAACATCATCTCCCTCTTGGCAAAGTCGAGAATGACAGAAACTGTCTTGCCTCCAGATGTTTTGGAAAAACTCTCCCCTGAAAAGATTGCTCCTTTGGTTTTATACTTGACCTCTGAAGAATGCCCAACTACAGGTTCCATCTACGAAGTCGCTGCTGGTGTCTTTGCTCAAATCAAGTGGCAAAGAAGTGATGGTTTGTACCTCAACCCTTCAAGCGACACATTAACTCCAGAGGCAATTCTTGCCAAATTCAATAAGGTTAGTGACTTTTCCAAATTTGAATATCCAATCATGTTAAAGGATTATAACAAGGTCTGGGATGTTACTAGTAATTTGCCAAAGAACGATCAGGGTCAAGTGAAAATCAAGTCTTTGAAAAATAAAGTAGTCATCATCACCGGTGCAGGTAGTGGATTGGGTAAATCACATGCACTATGGTTTGCCAAATATGGTGCTAAGGTTGTCGTTAACGATTTCAGAGACCCATTCTCTGTTGTTGACGAAATTAAAAAGAGTGGTGGACAAGCAATCGGATCTAAGCACGATGTCTATTCTGAGGCTGATAAAATCGTCAAAACTGCAATGGATGCCTTTGGCACTGTTGACATTCTAATCAACAATGCGGGTATCTTGAGAGATCGTTCATTTATTAAGATGAGTCAACAAGAATGGGACCAGGTTATCCAAATTCACGTATTAGCAACATACAAGTTGTGTAAATTAGTCTGGCCAATTTTCCAACAAAAGAAATCGGGTTACATTGTCAACACAACATCCACTTCTGGTATTTATGGTAATTTCGGTCAAGCTAACTATGCATCTGCAAAGGCGGGTATTCTCGCATTCACTAGAACCTTGGCAATCGAAGGTAAGAAGGCTGGTATTAGATGTAATGCAATTGCACCACATGCAGAAACCGCAATGACTAAGACTATTTTTAAGGAAAATGAATTGAATAAGTTTTCCACATCTCAGGTCTCGCCTATGGTTGTCTTACTTTGTAGTGAAGAACTCGGAGGCATTACTGGTGAGTTATACGAAGTTGGTGCTGGTTGGATCGGTAATACCAGATGGCAAAGAGCTAAAGGTGCGGTCTGTCATGATGAACACATTACACCTGAATTCATTAAGGAAAATTGGAAAGATGTCACTGATTTCAGTAGTGGTATTACGTTAAAGTCTGCCGAAGAATCATCCATTGCAATCCTTGAATCTGTTGGCGGAGGTGATGATGACGAAGATGAAGATGAAGATGCCGAAGATGAAGACGACAAGAATGAAGAGGTTTATAACTATGACCATCACCAAGTTATCTTGTACAATATCTCAATTGGCGCAACATCCAAAGAACTCAAATACGTTTATGAATCCGATCCTAACTTTCAAGTCTTGCCAACATTTGGTGTCATTCCATTCATGAACCAAGAAGATGGTGGATTGGATTTTGATGGTTTACTTAAAGATTATAACCCAATGAAGTTATTACATGGTGAACACTATTTGAAGATTAACAAATTCCCAATTCCAACAAACGGCAGTCTTACTACTAAATCATTCCCAATTGAAGTTTTCAACAAATCAAAGGGAAAGAAAAATAATGTTTTGATGAGGGCAGGTTACAAGACCTTCAATGCAAAGAATGAATTATTATTTACTAATGTTGGTTCTTACTTCATCAGAGATTGTGAAACTTCAAGCGGTAAAGATGACCGTTTTGATTCTGGTAAAGAAGGTATTAGTGATTTCTACAAGAAGGATTTTGCAGTGACATCAAGCAAGGCTGATTTTGAATGTGAATTTAAGACAGATAAAGATTTAGCGGCACTTTACAGACTTAACGGTGACTTCAACCCACTTCATGTCGATCCTGCCTTTGCCAAGGGAGGTAATTTCTCTAAGCCTATTCTTCACGGTTTATGTTTCTACGGTATTTCTGCCAAAATGTTGCTTGACCATTATGGAGAATTTGATGAAATCAAGGCCAGATTCACAAGTTTTGTTTATCCTGGAGAAACATTGAAAGTTATGGCATGGAAATCTGGTTCCATTGTCAAGTTCCAAACTTGGGTTGTTGAAAGAAATGTCAAGGTTATCGACTATGCCGCAATTAAATTGGTCAAGGGCGATTTGACATCCAAGTTTTGAACTATTTTATATTTGAATTTAAATTTATGAATATGTAACGTAACTTAACGAAATTAATGATTTTAATGATAAATTGTACACAGACTATCTAGAAAAGGATTATTCATGACTTATACCACTTGCCCATGTTTCATTCAAATGATCGCCTAAAAAGTTTTGACTGAACGTGACCAGTTCTTCATCTTCTTTATCTTTAGAATGATCTAATACAGTATTGAATTGTGCAACTGCAGCCTTTAATTCAGGGATAGTGGAAACACCAATAACGGTCCTTCCTTTCTTATCTAACCATTTTCTGATGGCAAATCTAGTTGCTAATTCGGCTAAATCTGTATTGTATTTTTCCTTTAAAACGACAGCAAGTTCATAACATCTGTCCTTTAATGCTTTATCTGCAGGATGGAAATATCTAGTTTCTTGGTATCTTAATAAAGACATTGATAAAATAGATGCATTATTGAGTAATTTAATGCCTGTATCGGCAAAGAATCTGTCGTAATAATCAGCAAGTGTGGTATTTTGCAAGCACATGTTGGAGTAACTCATAACCAGGTCTAATGTCCCCACACCATCAACGCCTCTAACAAGTTTAGCTAACTTATAGAGGTAATCGACAGGGTAACCTGAGATACCGACCCAATTTATCAAACCTTGAGATTTCAAGGACATCAGCATCTTCAATGCTCCGATTGCATCTTCTTCGGTTTTGAATTCAACATCATGTAAGAATACAACGTCAAGGTATGGAGTGTGTAATCTTTCGAGTGATCTCTTGATAGACTTTTCAACCCATTCTGGTGAATAATCGAAATCGTCTAATTGAAGTCTGCCAACTTTTGTGCAGATGTAATAATTATCTCTTGTGATTTTTCCTTCTTTGGTCAATTGAGCCAATGCACCACCAAGAAGTTCTTCAGATGGTCCATAATATGGAGATGTGTCAATGGCATTGATACCTAATGTGAATGCAGTCTCGAGGATATCTGCAAGTGGCAATGCGTTTGGGTCATCATTATATTGGACATTGACGACCGCACCTCCGAAGAGTAAAGGTGAAATTCCGTTCAGGTCACCTGTGACTTTAGGTAAATTCAGTGACATTGGTGTTGTTGTCGTACTGTGGTTATAAACTCGTATCATGGGAAGAAAGAGTTGAGTGTTCACGCCAGTAATCCCCCAATCGTCAATCTTTGCTAAACATGCGCAACATTTTGCTGCGCCACTTTGTGGTTGGTGAACTGTGGCGGTGGCGTCGGGAACTTGTAGACACGAATCCCGGGGTGTAAAACTGGAAACTGTTAATGTTTCTTAAGATTATCTATAAAACTGTACGTATTATTAAGTGAATAAAATGGGAAAGAAATTACCAAGTTTGATATTCATCAAAGAGATCTACAGATGTATCCCAGTGAGAGATATTTGCAGTTACTACATTTCTGATAGTGTCAACCATTTTCGGAGGACCACAACAGATTATGCCAATATTAGGAGAAAGAGAGTTTGTAATATATTCGTCGATGTATTTGTTCAAGTCAGGTCTACCATATTGCACATGAATTTCAGAATCCATGAATCTTTCTTTATCCTTTGGTTTATCATTTGAATTCTGTTCTTTATCCGATTCGGTTAAATCCTCGGTATCCGTAGTCGAATTTGTTTCATTTAAAGAATCGATAAATTCGGTTTTGGAAAACGTCGATGATTCGCCACTTTCTTGTGTGATAAAAATATCAACATCAATATTGATCTTTCTGATTTGTGTAATGAACGCATGTGCTGTTTTTATATGTGGAATTGACCATAATAATTTACCAGAATGAACACCTGTTGCGCAATCTATAATACCTGGAATACCTGCACCACCAGCAATCAATAATTTATCATCGTAGTTTTCAACCCTAATGGAATTTTGACCACCGTATGGACCTTCAACTGTAGCCTTGCATCTATAAACGCCATTATTCTGGACAAGTTTGTTCCACATTCTCAAAGTCATTCCATTTTTAACTTTGATGTACGCAACTAATTTGTCATTTTCAATCAAAAATGTAAATGGATGATTTTCCCAGAATATATAATTTAAGAAGTAGATGTAACCATACTGACCAGGATAGTGATACCACCAGGTAGGTTTTGTGAGTTCAACTTTGAATAACTTATCGTCGACAATAGTGAGAACGGCATCACGATATCCAAAAGAGGCGATACGTACAGCTCTGACAAGAACATCATAAAACCAAACGCAACATGCAGCAATAATCCATTCACACCAACCCATAACGTTACAATGAAACCAAATGGTAATCAAGAAACAAATGGCAAATACAATGTGGATGACCTTAAAATATTCATAAAAGAATCTTCTAAATGCGTAAAATGATTGTAATAATATTAAACCACTAAAAACCATTGCAGCAACACCAGATGCAAAATAGGGTTCATCCAAATTTGAAACATAGTGGCCTAAAGATTGTATAGTGTACGCAACTGAATGAATCATTGCATCAAGGAACAGCCAACGTGCAAGCACTTTATGGAATTGAATGAATGTCGAGTGTGGCCAACCTGTAATGAACATCAAAAAGTTATTTCTACCAGAGAATAGAATAAGGAGTGGGATCTTTCCAAGTGCCATGATACCTGTTCTATCGGCCATAAACCTTTCCCAATTTGCAGCAGTAGAACTTGAGAATTCACCATGACCTTGATGATAACTAGCACTGTAGAATGCAATTTGCAAACCAAAAAGAATAAGATCGACAACGAATTCAGCACGATTTGGGAACAATGCGGGTAAGTATTTCCAGCCGTAAGGTTCAGCAACTTTTCCATTCTTTAAAACAGAGGGGATTATAAGGGATCCGTTAATTAATTTAACCCATCTGTAGTTATTCCAAGATGATGACACTTTTGATAATCTTGCAAAATTGTAAAGAAAGGCGACAGCACAGATAAGAGCAAAATATCCAATGATACCAACGCTAAACCATAGTCCAGTGTCTAAGTTGTAATAATAGTTTTTATTACCAATATAATAGTCTGCAAGTTCTGTTCTATTGATAATAACCGGATAGTATAAAGCATCTGAAATATTTTGAACTTCTTCGATTGGAACAAGGTAATCAGTGGCATTAATTAATTGATCTTCGTAATATGTCCATGAGTGATGATACTCACTAAAGTGTTTACACTGATCCGATAAGTAATGGAAAACATTATTTAACTGCTTTGTCTCATATTTCAAATATTCAAATGTGCAAGATAAAATTGTACCGGTAGCAGGCGGGTAGTCACATAACTGGTTAAAGTATATACCCCATGCACCAGTTGCTGGAACACTACCAAAGAACCCCCCTTCTGGATAATCCCAAACAAGAGATGAGTATCCATCATAACATGTCCAGAACTCAGCTAATCCAGAACCACGACCTCTGAATGTTCTAATCTGAACGTGACTTTGTGCATTAGTAAAGGCGACTGTGCACACAAATGTAAAAACCTGTAATAAGTAACCCGTTCGCATATTTTTGGTTGATGGAAACCTTTTGATATTTTAATGATTAATTATTCATTATGGGGTAGTAAAAGAATTTGTCTTAAAAGTGGAAAATGCCCTTATTTATAGTTCATCGAATATATTCCTCAATGAGTTGTGAAACACGCCATTGCCCGATGCGTTCCGTAATACCGACTGGGGTTTGTGGGTATTAATTAGGTCTATGAGTGAATAACATTAAATGGAGTATAGTGTTATCTAAAGATGCATCGATTCACCAGCTTCATTCCAAAATGTTAGGTAGATCCAATGGGGAGAAGGCAATTAACCATCAGCCATGCCCGTAAAAAGTAGTTATTGTGCTCATTATTTGCTCAATTATACAAAATCAACGGTTCCAGGCACCAAAAGAGATCGTTATTTACTTGTACCACAGATACGCTTCAAGCTTATATCTTCACCCTCGGAATAAGGATCTATATCCGATGTCTCTTGTTTCTAGCCCAGCACATGGCAGTGTAAAGCTTAATCCAGCAGTTAATGGAGCCGGTGGAATCATTAGCCACAAGAGTGGTGGCTGGTGGCTTACGTAAGGTGTCTGGCCTCAGCTCATGCACGAATTTTCCCACGCGTTGGGCCTTAAGGGCCAAATTGATCTGGGCGCTTTGTGTTTGGTTTGTGTTTGTTTGTTGACGACCCCATTCCTGCTGTGCCCCGTGTTAGTGCCCCAGACTCCATCGCAGACACATCAGACCAGACATGTCCAACTTTGTTCCTACCCAGTTTGCCTCCTTCACTGACAATTTCGACTTCGACAAACTCAAAGTACGTACCACCTTCTCAAAATGGCTCAAAATTAATAACATCTAAAGCCGATGTCACTACCAGCATGATCCAAGTACTAACATCCAATTCTTCCCACATCCAACTACAATTGCATAGACCGACACATCTTCTACATTTATAAGCAATGTCAAGTCCATGAAGAAAGTCGATGACTTCTTCGACTTCTCTAGAATGTCTATTCCAAAAGGTGTCTTTGAAGCACACCAAAGAGTTACATACAACTTGTCATACTTCACATCCAATTACATCGCCATCGCATGTATCTTCTTTTTATACTGCATTGTCACCAATATCCCATTCTTCCTCTTTGTGGCTGCAGAATTGGTGGTTTTCTACTTTGTTCAAAAGGCCTTTGGTAGCTCTGATGAACTCAACTTGAAATTCTTCAGTTTACACAAGAACGTTTGGTTCTCCATACTCTTAATCATCAACATCCCATTACTTTTCTTCTGGAGCCCTTTATCAGCTGTCTTCTGGCTCTCCATTCTCAGTGGATCTATCATCTTGGCACACGCTGCTATAGTAGATAAGCCAGTCGAAGCTGCTTATAGCAATGCTGTTTAAATCTGTTGAGATAAAATCGATTTGCACTATCTTTCTCTTATACCTATATTCCTACATAGAATCATTTCTTCTCTGCCCTATACATTCCCTTTGTATATTATGTATTTCTCTCTTCACCATTCAATTCAATTCAATTCTCTTCACTTTTACCTTTTACCCCGTAATCGCCAAAATTGATCAGCCGTGAATTGTTCAAAACGTCGATCGACGCGGGCACGTGACACGAAACCAATTTTTTTGGCCCCTTAGTCTTTTCAATGTTTTCTTCTTTCCCAAGAGATCTGAAACTATTCCTGTTCCTGTTCATGGATTGTGATCTCCGAACAGGACATTTCTCTAGTCACCAAGTGCCATGTCAGATAACAACAATATATCATCTAAAATTGCAAAGGCTGGTGCCCCTTTCAAGTTCTTTGGAAAGAAGGAAAGTACTTCACCAGCTCTTTCAACAACCTCCAAACTCATTCCTGCAACGCCAAAAATGAAAATCAGCGATTTTTCTCTAAAGCCCCCAGTTACACCAACGCTTACAGATGCTTCTATTAAAGGTGAACAAAGAAGAACGGGTATTTTGGAAGCACAATTAAAAGAAGTCAGTTTGACAGCTTCAAAGGCTTATGACCAGATCGAAGATTTAACACTTAGAAACAATATGTTGGAAGATCAAGTCCTGCAACAAAAACAACTGATTCAAAGTTTCACACAACAATTAGAAGACGCATCTAGAGAAAAGCAAGAATTTAAATCATTCCAAGATGATGCATTGAAACAAAAACTTGTAGAACGCAGTCAAGACTCAAATACTATTACCAGATTAAAATCGAACAATAGCACCTTACACAACGAAGTTGAAGATTTGAAATTGAAGCTGCAACAATATCAACAGATCATCAGTGAAAAAGACGAACAACTCCAAAATGTTCAACAACAACATCAAAGAGAAATACAGAGTAACAATTCTCAAATTCAAAAACTCCAATCCGGCATTCAAACATTAACAGCGCCTACATCATCCAGTTCTAACGAATCAAAATTGGAGCCAGCATATAAAGAAAGAAGCACCAAGCGTAGCTCAAGTTCCAGTTTTGAGTTTGCATCCCAATATAAAGAGATCATCCACTCTCAACAGCAAAGAATCACAGAATTGGAAAATCAACTGCAATCTAGATCTAAAGAATATGAGAATTCACTTGTTGAAATTAGAAGTTCCATATTAGTATTAGAAAACAACAAAAACTTTTTAAACAAGCAAGGATATCGTCATTACTCATCAACAGTAACCCAACCGGTTGCTAATCAAAATAGAAGTTTAGATAAAGGAGAAGGTGACACTTTTGTCCTCTCTAATCTTTCTTTCCTTCCTTGAAAATTTACAGCATTCTCCGACTTATGTATATTATTACGTGTATTTTACTATTATTTACTCATACTATCTAGTGCAATTATTATTAAAACTCCATAAACTCGTCCGACTAAAAACGTGCCGTTGCTTAGCTATCCACTTGAAGTGTGGGGCTGTAAACGCGTGTAAGCACAACGTGTTCATGTTTTTTTTGTCAAGATGACCTGGAATACTGGCTTTTCTTTTTCTTTATTGACTTTACAGTTCCCCCAATCGACTACTTAACAACAACTACCAATAATGAGAGGAATATACACATTATTGCAATATCTGTTATTGTTCACAATATCGATATTCCCATCTGGATCGGATGCCGCCCTTTCCGTGAAGGAAATCCAAAAGTCAATAACCAAAAACCATCCAATCTATGAAGTTCCGCAAGGTAAAATGGAAGAAGTTTTACATGGACTAAAGGACTACACCCTGTTCACATTAGTTACATCTATTGATCCTAAATACAATTGTGAATTATGTGTTCAATTCGACCCAGTTTATGAAAAATTAATCAGATCAATCTATAGACAATTCCCAGTGTTAAAGGATCGTGTTATGTTCGTCAGAATTGAAGCAACAACACACTTAGAAACATTGAAGAAGATGGGTATCAGATCAATTCCTCAAATATGGGGTTTCCCGGATAGTAAGCGTGTCTTAGGTGACGAAAAATTAGAAAAAGTTGCAGCATTGTTAAAAGAAAAGGAATTATCCTTAGCTAAGGGTGAAGAATTTATCGAACCAGATTGGTATGATTTAGATCAAGCAGGTATGGAGC
>JAJMLU010000509.1:57147-68907 GCA_030569835.1 Pichia sp. NRRL Y-27261
GGCGAGAGGAAGCCACAGTTGCCGCATTGGGCGAGACCGAGAGCTCAGTCGGCCACGCACGTGACAGGCGCATCGCACTGAGCACGTGACCGGGTCACGTGACTAGGGTGTAAGCATCGTGTTGATGTTTTCCCCAATGCGGAAATTATTCATAGATTTCCGTTTGAGGAAAAGAAATTGGCAATCGATTCTTCGGTCGAGACATTATTGCCAACCACTGATGTTTTCTTCTCTCCAACAGTATATCAAATTCTATTCATTTCAATACGACCTATCACATTTTCGACTTTTCCTCCCTCCTATAGCTAAGCATTAAGTATAAAGGACATAGTGATATCAACCATGTCTGCTCCTGCATGTCCAAGAAGAATCGCTAAGAAGCAATCTCTGTCCATTTTGTCTAGTTCGACGTTGAATCAACTCAACAACCCGCAAAATCATGACCAATTAAAACCAACAAAAGATAGAATAATAAGTGAGTCGACTGGTCTTATCAAGTTTTCTATCAAGAAGCCTGTTTCAAAGGACGAAGATTTAACCGAAGAAGAAAACTTACAAGATGTCGACCTTAGTGTCAATCATTCAGATACCACATCTGATAAAGAAAACGATACAGACCATTTCAACAAAATGCCAATATACATTCCAATAGACTGTGTCAAAAAAGTCAATACAAAAGATGACACCGAGGAACTTCTGTTTAAAATGGCAGCACAGCAAAGAAAAGTATTGGATCTTACTGAACAGTTGAAACAAGCAAAGGAAGAGCTTTCAAGATTGGAAGAGCAATGCAAAGACGCTACTGCGGACGTTTCGAATGAAACATCAAACACTTCTGAGTTAATTCAAGCAGCACTCATTCCTTCAACCACTAAAGTTGCAACTACATTAAGAAAATCAGCATCCGTCATTAACATTAATCCACCGAAAATTAATGCACAAAATGCCCAAGAGCAAATCTTCAAGACTCAGAAACAGGTTGCAAATACCTTTAATCAATTAACAACTAATATATCAAATATGAATCTCCCAAATATGAATATCCCAAACATAAATATATCCAACAACAATTTTCTTCTTAAAAGTAGAAATTTCTTCGAAACAAACTTAAACAAAAACATCCAAATGGGTAGTGAATTGATTAATTCTATATTTGAGAAAGAGGATGAGCAAGAGTCAGGTGATGAAGTTTCTATTGGCGATGATACCCCAAATTTCGAATACAGCGTTGATTTTGATTTGGATCGTCTTTCAAAGATGAATGTCAACAGAAAAATGAGAGGAACTATATTAGAAGACCTTGAAGAAACTGATGATGAAACTGAAAATAGAGCATCAGAAACGTTATCTATCATCAGTGATGTATCTGAAGATGATTATGGAGGAGAAGTCACAAACATGTGAAGCATTTTAGCATATAGTATTGCATTTTGTAATTAATCTATAAAGCATTTAAGTAAAATTATACATTTACATTTGTTCTAAAGGGTTCTTTCTATGAAAACTGGATCATAGATCGTTTTGTGTTTATTGTAAAAGTTCTTACATTCAATAACGCGGAGTTCACAGTCTTTCATGTTCTTATCGCCGATTTTACCCGAAGTCTTTCCAAGTTCACTGGTGACAGTTAAAACATTTCTCATTATTGTAAGCACTTCATTGACTGATATTATAACATCTTTGGATTTTGTCAATCTGTCTAATAGTAAAGCTGAAAACATATCGCCAACTCCTGTAAAATATCCGGAGATTTTATCTATTCTGTAGAAGACAATATGATCGGGTATATCTAGACTCGATACGCAGCAGTATATGGTTTCTGGGCCGCCCTCTAAATCCTTGAAAACTTCAGCAAAAAGAGATGATAGGACTATATGTTTAACTTTGTATTTATCATGGAAAAGTTTGAGTGCTTGTTTTAAAGAGTCTATGCATACAATCTTATGATCTAAAAGTAATTCGAGTTCATATTGATTTGGTGTAACAATGTCAACAAGTTGACTTTCTAAAATTTGTCTGTAGATAGGGATGACGTCTTTTTCAACATACAGCACACCTTCATCTCCCATTACTGGATCTAAAAGCCATGTAACTTGATTTCCTTTTTCTATACTTCTATTTTTCACATCCATGCATATTTTTCCAACTGCTTCTAATGTGTCAAAACCATGGACATATCCCGTAAGGACCGCATCATACTGCATATCTATTTGTTTCAAACCTTTGTAAATATCCAGGAGTTCATCGCCAGTGGCACATACACCTTTGAGTTCTCCATATCCTGTATGGTTACTAAAATTGACCGTGTTCAACACATCAACATCCCAATTAAGCATTTGTAAAGGAAATGTCGAAGCTTTGTTTCCAACGTAACCATGGACGACGTGAGATTGGATACTCAGTACAGATTTTGACCTCACGATTTCTTCTGAGTAATCCATGCCGCTTAATGTTTCTGTTTGTGTCATGTAGATTCCTAGTTGGTATTTAAACTCTTATCATAGACGAAGCCGGTGTATTCTGTGACGAGAAAGAGGAAACAACAAGATCGATCGTTGGACAATCTAATCATGTCGGAAATCGGTAGATAGACGGTGGAGGAGATCGGATTTGATAAACCGAATGACTCAAATTTTTCAGGCCCAAAAGGGAAATATAGGCGCAAAGGCCGTCAAACCTGATTCGGATTTGGCGATGCTGTCCAGCTGGCGGGAAAAGACGGGAAACACGGAAATGGGGCTCATTTCTGTAGAAGAAAGAACAGAAGATGATGGTGTCTGTGTAGATGATTGGTTGGAAAGTACTCCGAAGTAGAAAAGTAGACAGCTATGGGGCATAACTGGAAAAATGAAGAGTGTTGGGCACGTTGAGCGTTGTTGGCCAGCTGGCTTCGAGGATCGAGGCGATTTCCAGAGCGGTGCTTGGAAACAGGCGACATTTCATAACCAAATGACATGAAATTTACATTTCCTTTAATGAAACTACAGTAAAATATCCGTGTTTAGAGAGGATATACCCAATATAACCAGCAAGATGACAGCGTCTTCTTTAGAAAACCTCCCAGATGCAATTTTATCCCGCATAATAGATTACCTCCCACAGCAAGACAAGATTAACTTACTGTACACCAACTATAACTTCTATGTCCGTGTACAACCATTACTCTACAAGAATTTGTTATTTACCAAAGCAACAGAATTGAAATGTCCACATACATTTGATGAGTCGCTTTACACTATCATTGGTGTTTTAGATACTCCGCTTGCAACAGATGAACTTAACAATAGAATATACGATGCAAGACAACAAGTTTTATTAGAGGCTTTGACAGTTAACACAGAGCTCTGCAAATACGTTGAAAATATAAGAGTTGAAGGAGATTATCATAATGATGAAAGCATTGATGCAATGGAAGATGTTATATCTCATGACTTGCTTGATTTCTTAATCAAAAATTGTCCGAATCTTAAACGTGTATCCACCTTTGCTGTTGATGGTTTTAGACAAGTCATACCACAATTAGAAGATATAGAACTTGATTCTTTTGATGGTCTTGACAAACTGGAAAGCTCTAAAGTCAAACATCTACATTTTATTGAAGGAAGTGATACAGTACGTACAGACAAACTCGATGGTACTGTTATTCTGCCACTTTTCAGTCGATTGGATACTTTAACTTTCTGTACGGATATACTACAAATGATTATACTGAAGAAATTGAACGAAGAAATTAAGTCCAAATCTGAATCAAAGGCTCTATTTCATTTCAAAAATCTAAAACTGGTCTTTTACCACTTTTTTGATGATCCAACTGATCAAGTTTGTTCATTTCTTAAAAGCGTAGATATCGGCAAATTGGAGAAATTAGAGTTGGTTCTTGGATGTGATGATATGACCTGTGATTGTTTAACCAATTTTACCAAATTCCTCACTGAACAAGATTTGAATTTGAATACTCTCTCATTGGTTCAGAAGACTGAGCACAGGGAACATAACTATACCGAAAAGTTTGATTTCCATATAACAGAATTAATAAAACAATACCCAAGAAGAGATGCTTTGAAAAGTTTGAGTATAAGACATTCTCCGCCTAACGATTTCAATGTTGGAGATGGTTTTGAAGGTAATTATTTGCATAGAAAAGCATTATATGAATCTATGTTGCCATTATTGACAGGCTTGGAGACATTTATTTGCCCAACATTTGTTCAATCTATTGCCGGTTATGAACAGATGATTTCAAATCTGTTGTGGAACGGATGTGAATGTGAACATTGTACCGATTACCTACCTATTTTTGATCAGTACATTATCGGACATCAATATTATGATGAGGTTAAGAGTCGTATGACCGATATGATTTCTCCTATTTTATTTGGTAATGTTGCAAGGGTTCTTTCTAGCAGATTAGATGGAGATTGTGATATGTTCCTCAGTACATTGCCACCATTGAATAGATACTGGGACTTCCATTCTGCAACATACCAAATCACCCATATGCAAGACTGTAAAATTGACAAGTCGGCGCTCCCTCCGATAGCTGTCTGTGTTGCACATTTCTTACAAGAATATGTTGACACAATAGGAGAAATGATCCCTACGTTACACAGATGTGTTCTGTCAGGCGTGTTTTTCGATCGTATCAGTGAGGAAATAGGATCTAAAAAATGGTATTGTTCAGACAGCTGAATTTGACCTCTCCGGATATATAAATGACTATGTAATTTAAAAAATATAATGACCACTTAACACTTAACTAATAGTAACATAATGCAGAGCCCCCGGTCGGGCCTAAAATGAGTGTCTAGCTAATCATGTGGCTGGTGCTTACGTAATGTGGCGCAAATGCGCGTAACTGTTTCATCGACTCTCCTTTTGTTTATGTTTTGGCGAATCCTTAAAAACGTCAAAAGGCGGTGCCTTCCTTTTGATTTTTTCGACGAGTCACAAAACAAACACAAACTAACATCTATATTTATATTAGCAACATATAATGACGGATGGTAGTGATGTCATCCCCCATCTGGTGGATGAAATTACTAACAAATTGAAGGAAATATCAACATCTTTCTTTCACAAAACTCTTTCATATGAAACAAATGATATTGAAAACTTTGTCAATCAAGAAGAAATACGTGTCTTATATCTGATTAACTCAGATCCAAATGGTATGTACCAAGATTTTAGCTAAGGCACTTCTCAAAAAATATAGAATTACTAACATTTATAACCTCCCATTACATGCAGCCATCGTGATTCTCGATGAAAATGAAAAACGAATCTTGGATTCGATCTCATTTTTAATAGCAATTATCAAAAGAAACCCCCAATGGAGCACATCATCAAGTTTAGATAATCAGTTGATTGTTTTAAATATTCCTATGCCCACGGAAACTGAGAAAACTGAATTCAATGTCGATAATTTGAAAGCATTAGTCAAATATGGTGTTGGCTCATATTTTAACTTACTTGAACAAAATGGGCAATTGGAAACTCTATCCCAAAATGCAATAGACAGCACAAAGATCAAAATTAAAAACTTATTAATTGATATTCAGGGTTTACATCAGACTATACAAATACCTCAGCTAATGACCAATATCCCATCATCTATTCAGAATTGGTTAGAAGAAAATGAAGGAATTGAAACAACACAGATATTAGAACAAAATACGGATTTGATCAATGATGCGCACTTCCTCAACTCTATGCAATCATTAGTAAATACTTGGATTAAGCAAATTAAAAGTATTGTACAACTGGATCATAATCCAACAGATGGAACCGTTCAAGATGAAATTATCTTTTGGAGTGAAAAGGAAACTGTTTTGTCTTCGATTAGAGACCAGCTTGCTTCAAAACCAATCACATTAATGTTAGATATCCTCAAACATAGTAAAAGATCACATAGTGCAATGTCGCTAATATCAAATTTATCAGTCAAAGATTCATTAAAATATGCCAGTATAAACAACGACTTCCTTAAAACATTAAATATCAACAACCTCTACTCGGCAGAAAACTTAGAAGAGTTAAATACAGCAATTGAAGATATTTTTGAGAATCTGAAGAAGCTAAAGCATAATAAGTATCCTGTCGAAAAAGGAGTTACGCTAATGAAAATGATTACCAAAATTTTTGAAACCAAACTGGTTGATATTATTTCAAAAACCAACGTTTTCTTAATTGAATCAGCTAAATTTGAGTTATTATATCACACGGTCGTCGATCAGCTCAACTCATATGATAATAACACAAGGATAATCATCAATATCATGAGAGGATTGTTAAGACAGCAAGATAACTTATTTATACCAATAAAAGTTGAAACCCCCCTTTTCATAAAAGAAAGAATGGATGTCATAAAAACTATTAGATTAGATCATGAGAAGTTTAACTCGTCCATATTATCATTGGTTGACGATATTGATTCATCGTCAGGTGATAACTTATCAGCATATCAGCAGCTATATAGCGAATCACAAACAGCTTATAATTCTTTGTCAAATATGAATATGTCCAAACTTTTTGTGGTTGATAGTCAACTTTTTGATTCACATAAGGCAGGTTATTATCAACAAATTTCATTTGTCGAAAGAAATCTGATTCGTATTATAAAGAGAATGCTTACGGATGCAAATGATGATCCTGATTTACTGTTCCCAATATTTGAAAAATTCCAGGTGCTCATTAATAAACCACAAATAAGACTAATGTTGCAGCAATTTCATTCTATCTTACTGCTGGCAACTGAAAAGGAATTAGAAAGTTTGGAATCACAATTTGCTTACCAATTACAAATTAAGGGATGGTTATCTTTGAAGAACATACCCACATTTTCAGCAAAGTTAATTTGGATTAAACAAATCTTGAATGCAGTTGAAAAGATTTTTGCTCACCTCGAACTAATTTTGACAAAACAATGGTCAAATTATCCAGAAGGTAAAAGATTTTCAGCAAAAATTTCACAATTATTAACAGAGATTAACATTGATGCTCTTTTGATGGAATGGGTTGAAGAAACTGACCAAAGAATATCAAACACTTTTATGAAATCATCTGTGCTTATCGAAGTTATGCTTAAAAATGGTGATTATCAATTTATGTTAAACATGGATAGCAAAGATATCGAAATAAGCAAAGAAATCAGATGTTTAAAGTTGATGGGCTTACAAGTTCCTCGTACTATTGTTACATATTCTGAAAGGGTAGATTCGATCCAGAGATTTGCATCTCAAATTGACGAATCATTAAGACAGTTTTATGACCTTTTAAAAAGAAAGGAAAAATTAAATGATCTGAAGCTATTAGTTGAACCAGAAATAGAAAATATCTTTTCAATTATTAAATTAATGAGCACTAAAACCTGGTTAGACATTTCCAAGGCTGATGAGTTAGTGATCATGAATATCACAGACAATGAAAAGGTAGAAATTCTCAACTGGATTTCACAATTGCAAGAAAAAACATTGAACTTATCTTCATATGTTAATGAATTGATGACTATTAGAGACCAGTATTACACTTGTTTGGATAATTTTGAAAATTGTGAATATGCGTATGATTCATTTTCTACTGTGGTCATTGAATTGCAAAAGTTGTTGGGTGATATTGTAGAAACCAAGTCTCAAGCTTCTATAGATTTCATATGTCTGGTTAATGAAAATATTCGGCACTTGTTAATAAAAAGATGTGATAAGGAGTTTGAAAAATTCAAAAGAGTGTGGTCTGTTAATGGCATTCAATTGGGAGTTTCCTTGAAAAGGCATCAGATTGTTGTATATGATCTCTCTGTCAATATAAACCCTTCTCTTGAAACTTCGAAGAAACATTTCTTAGAGAACCTCAATAATATGTTACTCGTCATTAAGAATCAAAAACAGCTAAAACTTGTTGCGTATAATATTGATGTGGTTGATGATAAATATTATGATTTTGCTGATTCCAGTTTACAACAGTCTTATCAAAACTCATATGATGTATTGTTGAATGCATTTGATGAAGCCAGCTCATTTTTCCAACAATGGAAAGCATTGCAATTTTTATGGGATCACCAAATGGGTGACTTGACAGGATTAGAAAATAATGATTTAGACATCTGGTTCCAAATATTGACCAAGTTCAAAAATATGAGAGATACATTTGATACGATTGAGACTTCCAAAATCTTTGGTCTTCTTGAAATTGACTATGAACAGGCACAAACTAGAATCTATACTCAATTTGATAATCAGCAAAGATCGATACTTGAACTCTATGGTGCTGTTTTGAAGAAGCATATAATAAAAGAGGCTTCGGAAATTAAAGATATGAAAAACACTATTGAGACATTACTATTTGACTTAAATGATCCAGTATCTGTCGTCGGTATGCTTTCTTCTTTAATCACAGCTAAGGATTTGTTACATTCAAAATCCTCTATTCTTCAGAACTTGAAACTGGGTCAAGCAATGTTGGAAAAATACAGATACAAATTTAGTGTTGACTGGGTGTATTATACTCAAATAAATGCTGATGTTGAGGCTATCAACTTTCTGGTTTCCCATAATGATGAGTATATCAAATCACATTATAGCCTAATTAAATCTATTATCCAAGATGAGATACAAAACCTTTCCAAAATGGCCATACTTACAACTTCCAAATGGCAAAATCAAAAACCTGATAAAGAATCATCTGTCCAAAGTGCACTATCCATATTACAAATTTTTGAAGCCGCCTTTGAAAGTATGAGCACTACATATCAGAAATTGTGCAGAGCATGTCGTGTTGTTGGTTTGTCAATAGATCTGAACTTTGATACAGAAATGGAAGAAATTAAGCATCTACACTATGTCTGGAGTGTTATTATGAATCTATACAGCTCACTGGATAGTATTAAGACAGTTTCATGGGATTCGTGCGATATTGGAAAAGTAAAGGCATCTCTTGAGGGTTCATTGTCGGTATCTAAATCTTTGCCTCTTCAAATTCGCTCATATCCTGCATTTGAAAGTGTGCAAATCAAAGTTAAAGATATGCTAAAGGCATTTGCACTGGTTGTGTTATTACAAAATGGCTCTCTTGACCGGTCGCATTGGATTGATATTTTTGATCACATCAAGCTCAGAAAGGCCCCAGAAATTCTTCTACTTGGTGATATTCTTGATTTGGATTTATTGAAAAATGAAAAATACATTAAGTTAGTCATCAATAAGGCAGAATCTGAAAAACTGCTCGAATCTACAATTAATGATATTGAACAATCATGGAAGGTTTACAAATTTGAAGTATACGTTATGAAACCTAACATTTCGCTTATTTCTGGTTGGCCAATATTGTTAGCAAAAATTGAAGATGATATTAATACGTTGGAATCGGTTAAAGTTTCACCATTTTATCTAAAGTTTTCACACCGTGTTAAATTGCTAGAAGATAGAATCAACATATTTTCTCAGATTATCAATGTTTGGCATGATGCACAAAAGCAATGGGTATATCTTTTAGGTGTGTTTAAAAATAGAGAACAGTTGGGCCAAGTTGTTCCTATGGATTTGTCTAGATTCGAAAATATTACACATGAGTTCAGTTACTTAATCTCTGAAGCATTATCTTCACCTGTTGCTATTGATATTATTGATATTCCTGATATTTCTCAAAGTGTTGGTCAGCTTGCAGACTCACTTTCTAAAATCAGAAGATCGCTTGTCAGTTATTTGGAAAAACAAAGAGAAATGTTCCCACGGTTTTACTTTATTGGTAATGATGATTTGTTAGAACTTATTGGTAATTCTGCTGATTTTATGGTTATATCTAAGCATATCAAAAAGATTTTTGGAGGTATAGCTTCTTTAGACTATGACTCAGAATCGATGATAATAAAAGGTATCAGATCAGTTGAGTGTGAAGAACTTGTACTTGCAGAACCTGTGTCGCTTGTTAAGAACAAAGGATTGGTGAGTTGGTTAGGTGCTCTTGAATCTAGTATCAAGGTAACCTTATCGGAGCTTTTGGTGGCGCTGTCTAATGAACTAAACAACATGGTAGATATAAATTTAGCCAAAATGAAATCCATTCTTGGGACTTATCCTAATCAGATCATTATTCTTGCCTTCCAAATTTACTGGACCAAGAGTATTGAAAAGGCATTAACTAGTGGTGAACTTTCATTCCAAATAGAAATGTTGAAGCAACTCATTAATATTCTTGTCGAATTGATATCATGTGATCTTGATTCATTACTCAGAATTAAGGTCGAAAATCTGCTTATTGAACTTATTAATAAAGAAGATGTGTTAAACAAACTCAATTTTGATCATGCTAGATCATTAGACAATTTCACATGGTTCTCTAAACAAAGGTTCTATCTTGAGGAAAAATCTGACATTATCACCAATGTTTCTATTAGATTAGGTAACTATGTCAGTACATATGGATATGAATATCTTGGGGCTATTAAAAAGCTTGCATATACTCCTTTGTTAACATCAACATTCGCATTATTATGTGAAGCATTGGATCAACATCTTGGTGGATTATTATTGGGACCGGCTGGTACAGGTAAAACTGAATCTGTCAAAGCGCTTGGGTATAATTTTGGTCGTACCGTATTTGTTTTTTGTTGTGATGACACATTTGATGTTGAATCTGTTAGTCGTATTTTAGTTGGTCTCAGCCAAGTTGGTGGTTGGGGGTGTTTTGATGAATTTAATAGACTTGATGAGAATATTTTATCTGGTATTTCAACCCAAATTGAAAAAATACAGATTAGCTTAGCTTCAGACGGTAATTCAAAGGTTGAACTTCTTGGAAAGTCATTTTCTGTTAACAAGTCATGCGGTGTCTTTATTACAAATAACCCCCACTATGAAGGCAGATCTACTTTACCAGATAATATCAAGAGTAAGTTCCTTGCATTCAGTCTAATGGTCCCAGATACAGAAATTATCACTCGAGTTCTTTTAACTACTCAGGGATTTGTTACTTCGGTAAATCTTGCAAGTCTTCTTGTTTCCTTTTTTATCGGTATGAAGAAATTGTGTTCCGTACAAAAACATTATGATTTTGGTTTAAGAAACTTGAAAACTGTTATCATTCATGCAGGTAAACTTGTCCGTATGGGTGATTTTGCACAACGGAGTACTGATGATGAATTATCAATCATTCAAAGAAGTTGTTATGATGTTGTTCTTCCAAGGTTGGTCTCTGAGGATGAACAAGTCTTCTTTCAACAAGCAAGAAAATTTGAAGTTGTATATACTCCATCAGATGATCATAATGACCTAAAAATCATATTAGATTCTATTGCCAAATCTAAGTCTCTTACCATCACTGATGACTGGATACTCAAATGTTTACAAATATATGAAATACAAAAGTTGAACCACGGTTTCATGCTTGTCGGCCCTTCATGTTGTGGTAAAACAACTTCTTTCCGCTGTTTTATTGATGCGTTGTCGCAATTTAGTAATGTGCATAATGAATGTTACAAGATAAATGCGAAAGTTTTATCAAAATATTCCTTATTTGGTGAATTAGATTATACAACACGAGAATGGAAAGATGGTATCGTGACTTCTATTTTAAGAAAGGCTAATGAGAGTGATAAGACTCAGAAGATATGGATTATCTTTGACGGTGATATAGACCCAAATTGGGTAGAAAATCTAAACAGTGTTCTTGATGATAATAAATTGCTTACTCTTCCTACTGGTGAACGTATTCCATTACCAGATAATGTGAGAATTGTATTTGAAATTGATTCACTAATGCATGCTACTC
>JAJMLU010000514.1:0-14397 GCA_030569835.1 Pichia sp. NRRL Y-27261
ACTCAACACCACACTCCACACTCCACCCATCCCAGCACACATATCACACCCCCACCAGCAGCTCTCCCCTCCACACCCAGGCACACTCCCCCAACTGCATCCATCATCTCTGTACACTATAGCCCGGACACTAAATTCACTCACGCAGTTTTCAGTTTTCATTATTACTCTTTAGTATCGTTATTATTATAAGTCAAAACACGCTCAAGCAGCTTTCTTCGACTTTTTCACTTCCACCGCCAGCCAACAGCTTCTGACTCTACGTCCTGTCCTCTCCCTCAACAACATCGTCTCAACAACATCATCAACAACCTCCCATCAGCCCCCCTCCCATCAATCGTTTACATTGCCCCTCAGAATTTACATTGCTACCTTTGTTAAAAAATTGTATACTAGTTCATTTTTTGTCATATTATCATCATCATTTCTCATATAATAATCATACCTATCTATCCTATATCTCGATCTTACTGTTACATTCTTTCTCATAATAAAGCTCATTTCATATCCATTTCAACGACAATACTCTCTTTACTATCATGGCGTCACTATATGCATTAAATAGATCTCACGAAGAGTTGTCTTCTTCTCTCAACAGATTGTCCATCACTTCATCAACCCCCTCCTCCTCAGCTAACACAAACACAAACACACAGAACCCCTCCTCGGCCTCCTCTTCAAACCCAAACTCCTCTTCCATCCATTCAGATTTCACCATCTTGAAAATAAAAAATATACCAAGGGATATCTCCTTCAGAGAAGCTTCCTTGATCTTCTCTCTGTGTTTGAACGACGTCCACTTCATCGATATCATCCAAGAACAGCCTTCGACAAACCCAGTCATCATATCCAAATTCTACTCCCCTAGAATCGCAAGCCAGGTCCATCAACTGTTGAATGATAAACCATTGTTTGGTAATTCATATCCAAACGTCTTCTGTGAAATCATTCAGGGCGCAGCGTCGACACAAAAACAACAACAACCTCAGCCAATCCCAAAGTCAAACTCGTATCTCTTCACAAACCCGTTCATGTCATCAACCGTCGAATCCTCCTCTCCAACCTCCCCAAGTTTGCAAATCTCAAAACCAATCAACGTCAACAACTCCAACGAGACTTTGGAAAACTCAAACCCCACGTTGATGCACCATATGTCCACAAATAACATCAACAACATCAACACTATGAATGGCTTGAACCCAATCAACACCCTCAATCTAGGTAACCTCAGCAACATGAACGCATGGTCAAACGAAACTACATCAACTCCTCTGGCAACTCCGCTCAGACAGGACCCACTCTTGTTGAACTCGGCAACAACGACTACGACTACTCTTTCAAATTCAAATATACCAACCCCAATCATCTCCGACTGGCCACAATCAAACAACCAAAATAATAAATATTTTGGCTCCAATAATATGAATATGTCAAGTTTAGCCACCCCACAGTCTGCAAGTTTCTCCATCCCAGCCATGATTCATCAAAGCATAGAGTCGCCTTTGGATAACAACAACAACTCCAATTCTTCAAATGGTAATTCAAATAATAGTAACAACAACAACAACAACAACAACAACCCTCATTTGGAATCAATCAATACCAGCATGCTCAACGACTCTTCCTTCAATAACGATGACAATATCAACATCAACCAATACCATTCACAGTTACAAAGACATCATTCAGATGAAATGCCACTCCCTTCCCCATCCACCCAATCCGATATCCTAAGACACTATTCTCAGTCGAATCAACAACCCACAAATTCAAACCCTTCATCCCAACAGATACCGGAATTATCGTTATTGGCAAGAGTCCCACCTCCTGCAAACCCGGCAGATCAAAACCCTCCATGTAATACACTATATGTCGGTAACTTACCTCCTGATACTTCTGAAATCGAATTACGTTCGTTATTCCAATCTCAACCGGGTTTCAAGAGATTATCTTTCAGAACAAAGCAAACAAACGGTATGACATCCCATCATGGTCCTATGTGTTTTGTCGAATTCGATGATGTCTCTTTTGCTACTAGAGCATTGGCCGAACTATACGGTAGAACATTACCACGTCAAAACAATGCATCCAATAATAAAGGTGGTATTCGTTTGAGTTTCAGTAAGAACCCATTGGGGGTCAGAGGTCCAGGTCAACAACGAAGAAACAATTCTGCAGGCACGAATTCGATCATCCCTCCTCCGACAAGTGGCAGCAAGAGCATATCTGGTCCTCCTTCGAACCATCCAAACAGCTTACAACGAAACAACTCTCTCCCAGCGAATAACAATCCTAATAATAATTACAACAATATGAATGAATTTAGCTTTATGAGTCCACAATATCCATATCAATAGAGTCTATATAGAAGAACATGATGGCGAAAGATCAATAATCGGGAGGTATCTTTTTATACACGCATCACCCCATACAGAACAATGCTTGAAGAGAGAGATGTATTTCTTTCTTTCACATTGTAATACCTTTCGAATTGAATTTTTAATCATCAAACAACAACTATAATATCCCACTTTTTGATTTCTGTATTTTAAATTTGCTTTCCATTTTTACTTTACTTTACTTTACTTTCTTTAATTTACTTTTGATTTTACTTATTTATCTTTATTTTTCTCATCTGCCTTTTTTTGCCTTGACTTGCCTCATTGGCGAGTCTCGTTTATTTAATTTAATTTCTAATACATTTTACAATACATTTACTACTCGTTTATTCCCTATATCGCTATTTAAATCCTAGTTAAGCTTCACATACTGGTCCACGCCCTTGTATTCGGGCACCTGGAAGTCCCACTTGTCGGCAATCCCCTGCGAAATGAACCTGCCGCCCAAGTAGTGGTTGACACCACCCCCGAGTTTTAGGGTACACGGTTTAGGCGCCGTCAAGCTGATCAATGCGTCAGGCATGTACTTCTCCGTACCGGACTCGGCGTTGGGCCCGAGGTCCACGTCCCAGCCGCTGGGCACGTCCACGGCGAAGACCGTCTTCTTCTCGTCGTGTTGATACTTGATCATCGTCTGAATGACATCGTCGAATGGTTTCCTCAATGGAGCTCTGAATGAGAATCCGAATAACGCATCCACAATCAAATCCGAGCCCGCTAGCAACGTGTTCAACTTCTGCAGCCCGGCTGCAGTAGATGCCTCCTCCTGCACGATCTCGATATCGAATAGCTCGAGTTGTGTTTTCAAGTTGGCGTAGAATGGATTACGGCCAATAATAGGCCAGTAAACTTTGATGTTTGGATATCCAAACAACTTGAGGTGTCTTGCCGCAACGAGACCGTCACCGCCGTTGTTCCCCGGACCGCAGAGGACGACGACGTTAGGATATGCGGATGGTTTATAGTCGCTGTATATTGCCTGTGCTACCGATAATCCTGCTAATTCCATCAATTGTTCAAGTTTGTAGCCGAGTGTAGACATCAAGGAGGCGTCTAATGCAGCTGCTGTTTTCGCAGATAGTGTTTTGAATGACATCGTGTGTTTCTGTGTTGTTGTGTGTTACTCAATTGGGTGGGGGAAGAGGGGATGTGTGAAAGAAAGACACATCCATGAAGAAGAAAGGTGGTGATACTAACTGAAATCACCTGAGACCTGAGACGTCCCGGGTGATCCATGAGATGTCAAAATCCGGGCAGTGCAGCGGTCACGTGACCCAATGTGGGCAGGTCACGTGACCGTGCCCCTGACTCACTGACTGACACGTTAATTTTTGCTCTCCCAATCCGCGCAGAAAAGCTGAGGCGGTTGGTTTGATCTGGAGAGAAACAACTCTCTGGACGTGTCGATGTTTACATGCAGTTAACGTACCTGAAAGAGTGTTCACAGAGAGTCCCGCTACCCTCCACCCCTCTCCACTCACTCCCCACAGCGACCATGTCTTCATACATCAGAAAGAAGGACAACAGAAGAGCCATCCGTTTCACCATCCTCGTCACCGGTTGCCAAGGTACAGGTAAGACTTCGTTCACAAACTCGTTACTGGACCAAAACATTCTACCACACAGATATGAAAACAAGACAAACAAGACCATTCCTAAAACAATCACCTTCTCGAACCTCGCTTCGATCACGGCGTCTGAAATGGAGCAAACATTCAACCCGACATTATCCAGCCAAGAACCAGGTATCGCAATCACAGAAACTTCAGTTGAAATCATCGACGAAGACGATTCAAAGATCCTTTTGACTGTCATCGACACTCCTGGTTTCGGTGACAACTTGAACAACGGTCTCTGCATAACCGAGATCTGCAACTTCTTAGAACAACAGTTCGATTTCGTCCTTGCGGAAGAAACTAAGGTTAGAAGAAACCCAAGATTCGAAGATACAAGAGTTCACGTCTGTTTATATTTCATCGAACCTACCGGTCACGGTTTAAGAGAATTGGATGTCCAAACAATGTTGAGAATGTCCAAATACGTAAACATCATTCCCGTCATCGGCCGTGCCGATTCTTTCACCAAGACCGAATTGGCCAATTTCAAGAGAAACATTGTTCAAGATATCGAAAGATTCAAAATCCCAGTTTTCCAATTCCAAGCTGATGAATCTGAAACTGATGCGGATATCATTGAAGAATGCCGTTACTTGTCTTCCTTGCAACCATTCGCTGTCATCACCTCAGACATTGAAGAGACTATCAATAACAAAAAGACTCGTGTTAGAAAATACCCATGGGGTACAATCGATATCAACGATACCAACGTTTCTGATTTCCCAATTTTGAAATCCGTTATTTTAGGTTCTCAATTACAAGACTTGAAGGACATAACCCACGACTTCTTGTACGAAGCGTACAGAACTGAGAAGTTGTCCAGTGTCGCAGACTTGCAAGACGAATTCACAGACTCAATGTCTCCATCCAACGCAATCAATTCAAGTGAACCACCATCTATGTCCAACCTTGCAGAAATCGCAAACTCTAGGTCCATGGCCAAATTCGACTTACCAAAGAGACAAGTCGACGACTTGGCTAACAGCTTGTCCAAGTCCACCATCCAAGAAGATTCTGAAGTTAACGGTACTCAACACAATACCGATGATATCGATGATGACACTTCAAAGGCTGTTAAACGGAACAGCATGGACTCTCAACTTTCAGAAGCTGCATCTTCTTCCACTTTAGTCAAGCCTCCACACGCCGAATCTCCACAATTGTCTTCGACCAGCAACTCACCTTCATTTGTCGGACATTACCAAGTACCACAATCACAAATCGATCCTAAGAAGTTACGTAAGATTAGTGAAACTGTTCCATACATGTTAAGACACGAAAACTTACGTACCAAGCAAGCCAAATTAGAAGAATTAGAGCGTCAACACGCCCAAGAACTGGCCAAGCGTGCTGCCGAACTCGAACGTAAAGCCAAAGAATTGAAGATGCGTGAAAGTGTGTTAAAGGAACGTTTGAACCAAAGCAAAGATTTATCCGAATCAACCGGTATTAATAAATCTAGTGCAAGTATTACTTCAGAAGCAACTAACTATGTTGACACCACCGAAGAATGATGCACTGGTCGCTGATTCATGTACTCTCCAAATAAAATTCCAAACTCATACATATACACTCTCAATTTGATGATTTCTTTACCAGTTTATTTCTCCATTTTTATTTAGGTTGCTTTTTTTGTCCTTCTCCTCCATCAGATATTTCTTTCCTTTCGATCTCCAACTGTTCTGATGTCACCCCCGTAGTGTCTAGCTCTGTATAGAAGAAATATAAACCTTGCATTTTGTTACAACCCGTAGTTGTCTTATCAGACAATGGCCGAACCGACGTCACACGCAGGACCGGTTTGACACCTTCCACCTTCCGCATGCGGCAATCTTTCCGCACCAAATCTGAGATTTGCCCCCTCACTGTGAGGCCCCAGCGGTTCCTCCCAGCTTTCGCCTATCAGTGCTGGAGACTACTTCTGTCACTTTCACCTCCCCCGTCTTTTCTTTTC
Organism: Pichia sp. NRRL Y-27261; assembly: GCA_030569835.1. NCBI lineage: Eukaryota > Fungi > Ascomycota > Pichiomycetes > Pichiales > Pichiaceae > Pichia > Pichia sp. NRRL Y-27261. Next base: position 5,970 of record JAJMLU010000514.1, read on the forward strand.
TCCTTCCCGGTCCCTCTTTTTCTTCCGAAGATGTTGTCTCGTCGTTTCCTGAGTTACACACGACTACTCAGAACAAGCTCGAAAAGCCAATTGAAAAATAACAGCATGGTCTACACAAAATCCGATATCAACGTCGATTCACTCGTTGAATGGACCCAAGAATTCAAATCCGACATCAAAACCCAAATCGGTGGTACTGTTTTACAACATTCCAATGCCGATGAAATCTTGATCAACAGATCCCAAGAAATCGCAAACAAGAATGTCTTCAACACAAAGATCGAAACTGAAGGTTTGCCAGTTATGGACCAAAAGGCGTCTGGTCGTTGTTGGTTATTCGCATCTACTAACTTATTACGTATTACCGCAATGAAGAAATACAACATGAAGGAAATCAAGCTGTCTCCATCATACTTGTTCTTCTACGACAAGTTGGAAAGATGCAACTACTATCTTGACTTGATCATTGAAAGTTACAAAGAACCAGTCGAAAGTAGATTGATTCAATGGTTCTTGACCGATCCTGCAACCGATGGTGGTCAATTCACCATGATGACCCAAATCGTCGATAAATACGGTGTTGTCCCAGACCAAATCTACCCAGACAGTTTCAACACCACCAATTCCAGAATCATGGACAAGATGTTGAACTTCAAGTTACGTGAATATGCGCTCGTCTTACGTACAATGTTAGAAAAGGGTGAAGATATCACTGCTAAGAAGACAGAATTGCAAAAGGAGCTTTACCGTATGTTGACTATGTTCTTAGGCAACCCACCAAAGCCAAACGAAGAGTTCACTTGGGAGTTCTACGATAAGGACGGCAAGTACCAAAGTGTTAAAACCACCCCAGTCGCCTTCTCCAAGGAAGTCCTCGAATTCAACACCCCCGAATACATCTCCTTATTGAACGACCCAAGAAACGAATACAACAAGATGATCAAGGTCGACCGTTTAGGTAACGTTGTCAATGGTGATCCAGTCATCTACTTGAACTTAGAAATGAAGAAATTATCACAAGCCATTGTCAACCGTATCAAGAGCAACAAGCCAGTTTTCTTCGGTAGCGACACCCCTAAGTTCATGGACAAGAAGCGTGGTATCATGGATGTCGATCTTTGGGACTTCCAATTGTTAGGTTATGACGTTAACACCATGTCTAAAAAGGACCGTGTTGTCTACGGCCACTCGTTGATGACACACGCAATGTTGATCACTGCTGTCCATCTTGACGAAGCGGGCAACCCAGTCCGTTACCGTGTCGAAAACAGTTGGGGTACCAAGTCTGGCCAAGACGGTTACTACGTCATGAGTCAAAAGTACCTTGAAGAATACGTCTACCAAGTCGTTGTTGAAAAGGACGAACTGGCCGCATTGGACCTCGACGTCAAGATCCTCGACGACGCCTCCCCGATCGTCTTGCCTCCATACGACCCTATGGGAGCCTTGGCCCATTTATAAGTTAGAAGTTATAGTCTGTAACCGCTGTGTATTCTGTAAAGACACCACTATCTACTATCTATCTCGGGGGTTCTGTCTCCTTCGGGCGTGCCCTTCGCCGCGTCCTTTTCATGTTTACAGAGCGCAGAGCGTCTGGCGCCGGTCGCCATTGAGCATTCACTGGGAACGATGGGATGAGGACAAAGGACAGCGGACAGCACCGTCTGTTTCAGGTTGCACGGGTTGTTGGCTGTGCCCGCTTCTGCACTTCCTCCCCTCCCTCGGCCAGACAAACACCACTCCGGCAACGACATACACAATGAGAGTGTCCTGGATATACAACCTTGCCGTGTTTCTGTGGCTGAACGACCCAGCGTTCGCCTTTGATAGTGATAACGGCATCACAAAAAGCAATCATATACCAGAAAAGGACTACGAAAACAAAAACTACTTCTTAATAGAGCTGAAGAACAACGATTTCGTCTCTGCCGTCTCCAGTTTGCATCCGGAATGGAACTATGAATACCAAATCCCAGAATTGGACGCATTCCACGTTTTCAGTTTACCAAGGAACAATTCAGATATTGAATGGCTGAATAAACTCCAATCTATAGACGACGTGCTAGAAGATCCACGAGATCACGCAATCGTGAAAAGAGAACAGCTCGAGTTCGTCGATACATTGTACAATAACGAGGTTAGAGGAATACATTCATTACACAAAAGAAAACTCCAAAAGAGAATGCCAGTTCCATTTACTTCCGATTCTAGTATAGCTTCAATTTTCAAAAGAAAGGAAGACTCGACAGTTGATGCACTGAATGCCATTGCCGAAGAGTTTGGAATCAACGATCCTATCTTCAAAGAGCAATGGCATATCGTTAATACGGGTTACCCGGGTAATGATGTCAATGTCGTTCCTGTGTGGAGAATGAATATCACTGGTAACGGTATCGTCACTGCACTTATTGATGATGGTTTAGACTATGAATCTGAAGATTTGAAGGATAACTATCTAGCCGAAGGCTCGTGGGATTTCAACGATAACAGACCAAACCCAAAGCCAATGCTTTCAAACGATTATCATGGAACAAGATGTGCAGCTGAAATCGCCGCTGCAAAGGGTAACGAATATTGTGGTGTTGGTGTTGCATATAACTCTAAGGTCTCAGGTATCCGTGTCTTGAGTGCAGAAATCACATCTGAACAAGAAGCGGCAGCCATGTATTACGGATTGGACGTCAATGATATTTATTCTTGTTCTTGGGGTCCACCGGATAACGGTAAGTCTATGGATGCTCCGGATAAATTAGTCAAAAGTGGTATGATGAAGGGTATTCTCGATGGTAGAGGCGGTAAGGGTGCATTGTACGTCTTTGCTAGTGGAAATGGTGGTATGCGAGGTGACACTTGTAACTTCGATGGTTACACTAACAGTATCTATTCTTTGACTGTTACTGCACTCGATTTTAAAGGTTTGCATCCATCATACGCAGAAGCATGTACTGCTGTTCTTGTTACTACATTCTCATCGGGTTCCGGTGAACATATCCATACTACAGATATCAATAATCAATGTACTGATACTCATGGTGGTACTTCCGCAGCTGCCCCATTGGCTGCGGGTATATACGCTCTTGTTTTAGAAGCAAATCCAGAAATGACATGGAGAGATGTTCAATATTTGACTGTCTTAAGTGCAGGTGAAGTCGATCCATTTGATGGTTCATGGCAAGACACTGCTATTGAAGGTCGTAAATACTCACCAAAATACGGTTGGGGTATAACAGATGCAGAAAAGATGGTTAAAAAGGCAATGGATTGGAAATTGTTAAAACCACAATCTTGGTATTACACTAAAATACAAGCTCCGCTTTTGAAGTTAGAAACTCAAGTTGGTGAACTTCAGGATACGCACACTGTTACTCCGGAAATCTTAACAAAGGCCAATTTTGAAACTGTTGAACAAATTACTGTTACTGTTAGTATCGATTCTGGTATTAGAGGTGCTGTTGAAATCGATCTTGTTTCTCCAAATGGCATTGTTTCTAAGTTAGCATTGAAGAGAAGTCATGATATGGATAAGGGTGGGTACAGAAAATGGACATTTTCAACAGTCGCTCATTGGGGAGAAAAGGCAGAAGGTGAATGGACTTTGAAAGTTCGTAATGTGAATGAAGCAAACTCGATAACATTCAAGTCTTGGCAAATCAGATTCTTTGGTGAATGTATCGATCCGGCGTTAGCTAAGAGATTCGATATGGATGAAGATTATAGTGTGATCAACGATGAATCTGATGACACCACAACTACAACTGCCGAAGAAACCAATACCACTACTGCTGAAGCAGATGCACCAACTACTACAGAAGAAGCTGAAACTACTACTACCGAAGCACCAGTCACCACGACTGAAGAACCGGTTACAACCACTGAAGAACCAGCTACTGCCACTGAAGAACCAGTTACAACCGAAACTCCAATCGATACCACTACAGAAGCTGAAGTGCCTACTAAAACAGATGAATCAAACAAAGAAGCTGAAACGCCTACGACCACAACTGAACAAGTTGAAGTTACGACGAGTGTCATACCACACACTGCAGAAGGTGAAGAAGGCGAGGGAAGTTATCCAAATGAAGACAAATCCAAGCATTATATCGGATACTTTTCTGCATTCATACTTGCAGGTTTCTTCATCATGTTATACATTTTCAAGAACCGTCGGGCGCCGGCACGTGCACGTCGTAGAGAAGATTTCGAATTTGATATTATTCGTCCTGAAGATGACGAGAGCAGCAGATTTGAATTCGATGATGACGATGACGAATACAATGTCAGCAGCGATGATGAAACTGGACGTAATACCAACAGCAATATGAACAACAGTATATTTGACGATGATGCTACATCTATTGACTTATCGGATTCAAAATTTGCCGCTAAGGATATGAGATTAGAAGACTCCAATTCCGAATTCGATCTTGGAAATTCTGAATTAGCAGGTTATCAAAAGACAGATTCTATTATCAAGGATGTCAGAGAAAAGGAAAACGATGAAGCTAAATTACTAAATTCAAAGAAACAAGAACAAACCAAAAAGAAAGGTAAGAACGGCGAACGTTCCAATCTTTTGACATCTGACTCTACATCCGATGATGAACATTGAATGTATCCATATATAACAATCTTTACTTTGTATAAAAAACACTATAGAAAAACATGAACCAAATTCACAAATGTTGCGCAAAGTGTAAAACTCGCAGGGGACAAATTTTTGTACGGGGTGAGAAAGCTGTGTTCACGGTGCACGCTGTGAAGCTTCGATGACATGAATCTTGGACGGATCTATCAAGAACTGTTCTACCCGTATGGATCCCGCATTGCTGTACCCACTTACGCCACAACCCACACAGCCACAAAGCATCATACAATATGGCAAATCCCATTCCTAGACCACAACCACCTCAAGCCAGAGTGGCCAAGACAACCGGCCAAGCAGCACCTGCCCCGGAACCAGCACAAGCACAAACACAAATACCGCCAAAGCCAACGGGGAAGCTGTCACTTTGGGGCAGATACTCTGCACTTTCATTCAAGGTGAAGATATACATCTGGATCACGACTGCCGGTGCAGCCTGGCTTGCAGATTCGTTGAGTGATCGGATCTTTGAGCAAAATATGATTGACGCCGAAGCTCACCGTCGTGTTGAAATGGAGTTGCGCAAAATGAGAGAACTTGAACAAATCGAAAGAAAACAATAGTTAGCTGGAGAAAGTAGATCTTTGTTTCTAGCTTGTATATATACATTACACATCACACATGACCGAACAGACAACTAATGTACTATTTGGGATTGGAAATTAAAGTTCCCGTATTATGACAATCCAGGTGTTAAGTACTGCTTCATTTTGGTATATGATTGTGTATCCCTATTTATCTTAACAAAGTGTAATATTCGTGTTTAGGAAAAAAAATCCGTCGATATCCTGTGATCATCGGTCTATCTTACTGAAATGTCTGCGCGCTTACGTAAGATTTGAGGTAGGATTTGGTATTATTTCGGACAAGGTTCTATAGAAAGTTGGGTATGTTCATTATAAAAAGTTTTAAATAAAAGTAAGAATCATGTTGAGAATTTTTCAGCTTGTTTAATCACCGGAGAGATCAAGTCGATATCACTCACGGCGTAGAATAATGCACCGGCGATGACTACGACGATACTGAAATAGCCGTTTAGATCCAATGATGTATTAAAGATGTAGAGGCTAAGGAACAACGAGATGAATCTTCTGATAAGTAATACGATCGTGAGGCTCAAAGCACTGATTTTGAACACGAGGATGTTCACACCGATAATACAGGATAATTGTGTGATCATATTCCATGCGAATAATCCAAGGATGTTCATGTGAGTTTCGTTAGCAATGCATCCTTTCATGATATCAAACTCGTTATGGATGAAGAGTGAGAATGGAATATAAAACATCAAGGCGTAGAGATTGTTGTAATACATCGCCCCTTGCCAATCCAGATTGTTGCTTTTATCTTGATATACTTCTTCCTTGTATAGCAAGACGAGACAATCGATCGTTGTTGAGATCAGTAAGATTATTATTCCAATGGCGATATTCCCTCTGTCTGCTGCAATGACGCCATTTTCTAGATTTCTAATATCCACGGTGAAACTGATAGTTCCGATGGCTATCAGTATGCATCCGAAGATTTTCTTTAGACTATATTTTTTCTTCCATATCAAAGCACCTAGGACTAGCGTTATTCCTGTACTTGAAGATCGGATGATGATGTGTGTTGGTAGTGTGAACCCCCACTGGAAAACATGGTTGCTCAAATGTGTGGTTAGTGTCTGTAGTAGCACGGGGACGAAATACTGGGGTTGAAAAATGTGTTCTTTTCTCGTGCTGTTTTCCCAGTAGTTGATGTATGATAGATAGAACACGGCAAAGATGAATATGAAGACGTACTGGGAAAAAGTTATGAGGGTTGTTATTTGGTTGTTAATGTTCAATAGTCGTTCGAAAGTGTAGACGTTGGAACAGCATCCTGTGGCCATGAATCCGATAAAGACCGGTATTTCTTGTCTGAGGAGATATGCGATCATGTGATGGTGGTATATATTATCAGTATCTGGCGGTCGTCCGGGGTATAATATAAATGGGGTATTTTTACAGAGAGTGCCGATGAAAGAAGAAAGAAGCTGTATAAAGGGTGTATGTATGCAGACGTGTAGAAAAACCGGCAGGTTCTGTGGCAGACGGTGTATCCATCGGATATCAGAACTGGTAGAGAGATCGGGCCTGGCACTTAACGGGTAGCAGAGCGGGTCCGGCGAGATTGTCCGGGCGTAAGTGCCTGCTTTGGGACTTTCCCCGGACGCTGATTTGCCAGATTCAGGGCACAGGGTCCGTGACGTCGGTTGATTGGTGTCGTTGTTCTCTTTCTGACCGTTCGGTATTCTGTACGGTTTCTATTGTGGATAGTGGACAGTGGACCCTGGGCCCTGAGTCCTGGGCACACCGGGTACGTACCGGGTGTGACTTCGTGCCCGTTTTCCCCGCAATCCCGGGTATTGTGTCAGCGGGTCATTATACGTCGAGGACCTTCTCTTCTGTGTCTTCTCTGTTCCAGTGCATGTCGCTGAGTGCATACACTAGCGTCCCCAGAATCACGAGCACGATACTTCCGTATCCAAAGACATCGATCCTGGCGTTGAAGATGTAGATACTCAAGAACAATGATATGAATCGTCTGATCAACAGAACGATGGTTAGACTCAATGCGCTAATTTTGAAAACGAGTATATTGACACCAATTATACACGACAACTGCGTGATCATATTCCATGCGAATGCAGGTATCATTTCTGGATGATCGCATATCGTTTCTTGTAACGACAAGTACTCGTTATGAATGGTCAGTGAAAGTGGAATGTAAAATAACATTGCGTAGAGATTATAGTAAAACATTGCACTTTTCCAATCAAGATTGTTGGTTTTGTCTTGATAAACGTCTTCTTTGTACAACATGACCAAACAGTTGATCACGTCAGCAAGTAACAATATCCCAATCCCTATCAAACTGTCCTCAATATTGATCTTAATACTCCCTGTATGCACATTCTTCAAATCTAACGTGAATAGAATCGTGCCAATGACAACGAGACATGATCCGACCACTTTCTTGAAACTGTAGGACTTCCCCCAAATCGCCGACCCGAGGACCATCGTGATCGTCGTGCTCAAAGACCGGATGATGATGTGTGTAGGCAACGTGAACCCCCATTGAAAGACATAGTTGCTCATATGCGCCGTCAAAGTCTGGAGTAAAACAGGAATGAAGTATTCGGGCCGGTATATCTTTGCCGGTGTCTCCACAGTATTCTGCGCCCACACCCGCTGATAGAGAATGTACAGCAACGACGCAATGAAGATGAACACATATTGGCAAAACGTAAGGAGTGTCGTTGTGTGTTCGTTGATCTTGATGATCTTTTCAAATGTGTATACGTTAGAACAACATCCTGTAGTCATGTATCCCACAAACAGGACAATTTCGTGTCTAGGAATGTACGTCCACATCGTTGTCCTTGTCTCTTAAAACGCATCAAAAAGAAGGAGTTTATGTTGATAGTCGATATGGAATGTCTGTTTTGAAGAAGGAATGCTTAACAGTACATGGACCATCATGAATTTATTAGCTCGTATTTCCCAATCCGGTAATCGCACGGCTATACCTCATCTCAAAAGTCATCGTGTGATTTCACACTGAGGCTTGTGTATCCCCCTCGGAGTTCGCATGTTAAGTGTAGATTTGATAATATTAGTGTGTGTGATTAATTAGGACTTGATATAGATAAAAAACAAAGAAATACAAATTATATATAGACTGATCAGAGACTCTAAGCTCTTCTCTTTAAACTGGAAACGAATTCCAAGAATTTTGCTGGGTTTGGATCGATACCTCTAG